>JAPWTK010000835.1:45000-145740 GCA_029963805.1 Aromia moschata | reverse complement strand
ATAATGGCAGAAGTAATGTTGCCCTATGTGGACTGGAATTTGCCGCTCAGATGGGTCTTACAGCAGGACAATGATCCAAAACATATCAGCAGACTAGCAAAAGGCTTTTTTGCACAAAATCGAGTTCATGTTATGGAATGGCCCGCTCAGTCACCAGACCTGAACCCAATTGAAAATCTTTTTGGCAGATGTTAAAAAGCTGTTTTTTAAAGCAAAACCGAAGAATACAGCAGAATTATGGTATGCTATGCAATCAGCGTGGGAGGCTATTCCATTACAGTGTTGTCAAGCGCTGATGGACTCAACAAAGTATTAATATGTTACAGTTTAACTTTTTAATTTTATTTGATTCCTTGTAGAGTAATTTGTATGTTTCACGAGCGGTGCTATTTTTTTGCACAGTAAAAACTTGAGATATTATAAGTTAACTGAATGTGCTGCATTTAATTTTAGTTTCTTTGGAACAATATGTTATATATACTGGTTTGTTATGTCATTACTCTTTTGTAATAAAAAAGCTAAACAGATGCAACTAAGGCTTGCCTTTTATATTTCATGTTTTTAATGTAAAATACAGTCGGTGCTATTTTTATGCACAGAGCTGTACGTATTACCGTGTCAGCGGAGAAGACGAAACAAGTAGCACGGTTTATTTAATTAAAGAGAACGAGGAAGTTATTAGATTAGTAATAATATTAAACGTGATTATACACACGCATTTAACGAAAATGTAACTCAGTACTAACCTGTAAAATTTGTAGTGACTATTAACAATAAAATATTTGCATGCAATCTTGGAACAAATTTTATTATTACGACCGACTGAGTATGCACCTCGCCGGTATGCAAATGACTACTGCCTTTTATGTAACCGATGGCCAAGTTATTATTGCAGGATATACTTCGTCATAAAACTACGAGCCTTTCCTTTATGAGAAAATCCTGATAGCGATAGACTTGATAACACTACGATCTCACTGATAAGAAGAATAATAAAAAAATCAGAAGTAAAGTGCACTGCTCCCATCTTTATACTTTTATTAGATACCAAAATTGGAGAAATATGTATACTCGTACACTACATCTCGCTTGACCAAAGTTATGAATCTGAAGAAGGTAACAACTCAAGCAGCGAAACGTTATGGAAAAATCGACGACAAACAGCATAACAGCATAAAGAAGAAGCTTCCACACTTGAAAACTACCGTGAAAACGTGCATACATAATCATATTATGAAAGTATAAAAACATATTTAAAACATCGTCAAGTAACAGCTATTTGATAAACTTTGCTATTTAAAATAAAGACGATTATTTATTAATTTTTTATAAAAATGTTAAATCACGATTTGTTATAATACCTATCACTCCACACTTACTAAGATCTAAGATATATTGTAATCTATATCTATATAAGGAATAAATCTGAATAGTATAATTTTACTGGAAGTGCAACAGAGATTTGTAAAGGAACACCCTGTATATTCTTACGTAACTGGTTTGTGAATAAAACTTGCTATACGACACATTTAAGTTTTTCACCATTTGATTAAAGATGGCGGAGTGATTTACATTTTTAGACAAAAAAAATACAAAATTAAAAAAGAAAAAAATAGTTACTAAACATTTTTGTTTTTACAAAAATTGTCAAATTAGGCATTGGAAATGAAAATAAGACTAATTTTTGACACTTGTGTTTTGGATAATGAAATCTGATTGAAAAACAACTTGGAATCAGTCTTGACTAGTTCACTTACGTCTAGCATAAATGTCCCAATTTCAAAAAAGAAGCGGCAGATTGTTACATAGCCTCATTGACACCTCTACCATATAGAGTATTAGTAGTAATCGTAACAACTAATTAATCTATGATTATGTAAGATCACGATGCACATTTATTTTTTATGAAGTCAACATTTTCTTGTTCCTGTTTAATACACGTATCTTTACTAATAATAAAAATATTGTGAAAACGAAACTCTTTGAAACATTCAAGGTTGTAAAGAAGCTCGACATAAATTTCAGTGTCTATTCTGGTAGGCAATCTAGGTACCTATCTACTTTTTTGGGGTGGATAAAGAAACGGTCGCTAATAAAACAAAATGATTATGATTTTGATCAAATCTTAGCTTACTGTCTAATAAACTCTGATTACTAATAACATATAAAAATAAAATAACTTCTGGACAAAAAATATTTATTACTTATTAATTGAATAATTTTAATTACATATGCAGTAATCTTGGGCTTTTTTATCATTGTTTCAATTTTTTTAACACTTAATGTTCATTTGAATTATATAGGTATTTTTGATCATAAAATCACTTTTTTGTTACATGGTAATTTTAAACGAAAATATTACCCAACTGGAATTGGAAAATCCCAATTCTACGTTAGGAAGTGCAAATTTATCAATAAGTAGAAATATTTTCCAGTTGCAGATGTCATTTTAAAACTCTATGGGCGTTATTCTCTGTCTTTCATGATAGGGTAGCAATAAAATATGTAGGCGGGACGCCCCGCGCATAAATTATAATGCGCACGTGTGAATTGAATTATTACATCGTTATTGGTCTACGGAAAAAAAGCACTTGAGTATTCCTTGCGTACGCAGTTGGTATTTTAGGCCATTCCATCGTTGGGCCATTTTTTTATAAACGGTTCCTTAAATGCAAACAAATATTTAACAAATAAAACAAACTGTTTACGGACATGAACATGAAATACCACGAAATTTAAATGATTTACGGGCCAGAATTGTACAAGTCCTAAATTGTTACGCTTAATAAATGTTAGAACGCGTAAGAACTAAGTTTTACGATAGACCAGGGTTTTGCGAAGAACAAAGGGGCGACATTTTGAACCACTTATTCAATAGGCATTTTTTCTTTCTTTCGTCTTATAACCGGGTTGATTTATATTTATATCTTTTTATTTTTTATAGAACTTCAATTTTATTTTCTTGCAGACCGGTTAGGTAAGGAATACAAAAATTTGAAAACAAATACAATTATGTTTGTACACTTCTTTTAAGTGTATGGGATAATTTTAAGTCAGAATTACGTAAGAATTTCGTTTCATACACCTAAGTCGATGTACACCCTCATTGCTGCGAAAAAGAGTCTGACTCACTCAAATTCGTTAGGTGATGGGCGGTGTCTCTCCACCTCCACATTCCAGTTTCTGTTAACGCGCAGGTAACGTTTTACATACGTTTCTAATACGTACACAAGCGTGAAACACTGATGCATCTAAGTGTCTTTGTCCTTACTGGTGTCTTTTAACTTATTCTCTTCTACACATGTATCGCCAATATGTAATGGTGCAATTTCCTATGGTGTATATCATTAAGCATCGAGAAAGAATGAATAGTGGTAGTTATCTACATCTACAACCTTGAGTTTTAATCTGTCCTAACCGAGTCCTAACATTGATGAAGCAGCTTCCAATCCAGTATTCTCGTTCCTATCAGCCAAACTCGAAAAGTAGTACAATGAAAATCTTAAAACATATTTTATTAATCATTAAGTATTATAAAAATGAAAATAACTTCCGTTTTGACACCTTGCAAACTTATTAGTCATTACATCAACTTTAAAGTAATGTTAACAGTATGACTGACTTACATATTACTATAATTTAGACTAAATTATACCAAGATATTTGATCACGATATACATACGTGTTTAAATAACATTTAAAAAGATATAATTGTATATATAAAAAAAACTTATTCTTTATATTCTTATGGGTCCGAGCCACTCAATTATTTTTCGTAGCATGTAATGTTTCATTTTTGATTTGTTTTTAATACTATCTGTAATTATTATTAGATTACATAGATATTTAGGTAGCGCCACTATTCACAAAAATAATAAAGTAAATTATAAAATTAAATGCTAACTACTTCTAACAAAATGTACTGTTCTAGCTTCGAAATGTAATTTTGTACTAGACTTTTAGGAATAAAAATCGTCGAGTATATATTAAAAAATTCCTAATGTTGTTTATCTTATACCATGTATTTGTAATAAATTTAGCAGCAGTGCTCATGCCCCCCCACTGCTACTAAAATGCAATTATTGCAAATGCCACTAGGCAGGGGGGTTTTCAATTGGACAGAAGCCATTATAGTTGTTATACTTTATAATGTTGACATTATAATGTTCAAAATCCGTCATGCTTTGCTTCAAAAACTAACGCTGCCAGCACAAAAGGCAAGTTAATTTTGGAATAAGCGCATCAAAAATAAGCAAATAAGTTGTTACTTCACGGACGCCAAGATAAAAAAATTTCTCTGTTGAGCTGTTTAATATATTACCTATTATACTGGGTTAGAACTTCTAGTCTCTAAACGGAAAAGCGGTTAAAAGCATAGTTCCTCCCTTAAATGCTTTTGTTTAGCTGACCATGTTGTATCGTTGGTCAGTTGGTACAGTTCTAACGTGCGTATTGCAGACTTGTCCGTCTTTTTTCACCGCAATGCCAGTGAAAACTGTTGTTGATTAGATGATTTGAATGCACAGCACGCGCACAGTTTTTATTTAATTAATAACGGAGATAGTTAGTGGTGTTGAATATGTCTTGTGACGATATTTTTTTGCTCAAAAAATGTTTTTACAATCACTAATAAAAACAAAGTTTATAAAAATATCCGGAACATTTGGATTTAATGGAAAATTAAAAGCTTATATCATATTTTAAATAATTTTATCCAGATACCGACCGATATTTTGTAACTAAAAAAGATTCAGGCTAGAAACATTTTTTAACTAGAAAGTTCAGGTTTCTTAACGCACTGGCCCTCACAAAACAAAGTACTCAGGAGTATCTTGTTACCCTCTTACTAAACTTAGCTCCTCTTACTAGGCATACCTACATAATAAAAGGTCAATCCTTATACCCATTCCTACAATTTTTAAAATCGTCCGGATCATTTTATCTTAGCTATTTTAATAAAGGAATTGTTTCTTGAGTAAATAAATTTTCACCTATGAGTGCCATTTTATTACACAACTATTTGATATGTCATGCATATTAATTAGACAGAGACACAAAATAAAAAAAATTCAAACCTCGGGTCCATACCACTTATTCTTATGTTGGCTCGTTATCTCTGTCAAAATGCAAAAAAAAAACCGCCAACATTGCACCTTCATGAAAGCAATCAGAATTATCGCATCATTCAAAATTCATTTCACATGTCTTTTTGGTCATCGAATCCGAGTTATTGTAAACCATAGAAAGCATATTTTTTTCATGAAAGTGATAAAAAACGCAAAAAAAGTGGCCAAAACCGCAAAAGGGTCGCTTTTTGTGAGAAAAACCTAGGAGTCAGAATTTTTTTTGACTTTAATAGCTCATTTTTTTATGTTTATTGGGTTGCCAAATTCAAATTCAGCCATGGTACGCACATTATTTGATATAAAATGCGAAAAAAGGCAATACAGTGAAGAAACAGGCTAAAATGTGTTTTTTTTTTTTTGTAAGAATAGCCTGGAAATATGATTTTTTTACTGAAATAACTCGTTTTATATGTTTTTTGGTTTGTTCGGTCTAAATCTGGGTTTTTCGAACCTTAAAAACAATATAATTTTGTAAAAATGCAAAAAAAAAACAAATGCAAATAAGTGAATACAGCCGCCAACTTCAGCTACAAACTAGACATCTATCTCCGCCAGAACAAATTTGTAAACATTCACATTATTTCTTTTTGCTGTAAGGAGTTTTTTTCTCTTCAAAAGATACATATGTATATGCAATGGCAGACGTTTCCGTTTTATTCACTTGCGCTTACATTCCCATTTCAACATCCAGCAATAGTCGGCTATCATAAGGAACTGAACAATACAAGAAATATAAAATGAGCTATTTCAATAAAAAAAATAATCCTATTCCCAGGCTATTCTTACAAAAAACCACATTTTAGCGTTTTTTTTTAACTGTTTTGCAAATTTTTTTGCCGTTTTTCACATTTTTATGAAATAATGTGCGTACCTTCACTAGAAACGATGCTTAATTCGATTTGGCAAGCGAAAAAACAAAATATGAGCTATTGGAGTAAAAAAATCCGACTAACAAAAGGTGTTTTCCCACAAAAAGCAACACTTTTGCTATTTTGGTCACTTTTTTTTGCATATTTTCGCACTTCTATGAAAAAATATGCTTTCTACGGTTCACAATAACTCTTAATTTGGATTCGGCGACCAAAAAGACATGTGAAATGAATTTTGAATGATGCGATAATTCTGTTTGCCTTCATGATGGTGCAATTTTCGCGTTCTTTTTTTTGCATTTTGACAGAGACAACGAGTTAAACCACCAAAACTAACTCCGGATTCGGATTCATCGATCCAAAATACGTATAGAATAAGTGGTTTGGACCCGGGGTCGGATTTTTTTATATTGCATGCTGGTGTTATTGTACAGACAAGAACCCACTTTTTTTATCACTGAATATTTTGTACTTTATTTACTGGTTAACACCTGGAAACGTTTACTTTCAGTACTTTCGGCAAGTCTAAATTGCAGAGTTCAAGTTAAATCTGCAGATGTAACTGTAGTTTCCTGCACACTAACACGCAGTTTTGAATGTGACAGATGAACTGTGCAGACTGATCCGTGGAATTTTATTCTGTATTGGTGGACGAAAACGGTTTTAGTACCTGACAGATAAAGCTGACATCGATGGATCAACCTCTATGTCTACTGCCTACTGCCAGCTACTGACTCCACCCGTTACAGGTAGCTGAAGTGAACGTTTTCCCTACATTATGGAATACAGTAAACGTAAAGGAAAATATTTTGGAAATACAAAATAACCCAGATTTGAAAATAGAGAACTGAAAGGTGTGTGCGTGAAGCGTAAAGTGTGAACGTTTTATCGGTGTATAACATTAATTATTCTATTTTTAGAGACAAAAATTGTAAACGAGTTAAGTGCACACCCACACGTTCCACGCTAAACTAAATTAAACTTTAGACTTGTTTGCTAGTTGTAATGGTTCTGGTTACAGACTGAGTTGTGAATTTACCCGTGTATTTAACTTAACTAATGTCTTCGACGTGTTGCATGCTATGCACAATTATCGTTTATGCGTAAATGCCTTATAATTTGCAATTCAAACATAAAACGTAACTGTGATGGCAATGAATTATGTTTTACAGACGTTAAAGGAGATAATTTTAAAGACATTTGAAAATGTTTTGCAGTAGCAAAAAAAGTTTGCATTATTTTCCATTACCTCGATAAAACAGGACCACAAAAGTCTTACAGTTACAGTCAATGCGCGGAAATACAAACCCGATCTCCTTTATGTTTTTGGGGTTGCTGAACACGAATCAAACGAATAAATTTTCCTCGTTTACCGCTAGTTTTTTTTTCTAATCTCAAAAAAACACAATTATACGGTAGCTTAATTATATAGGCATACAAAGCCAGAGAAGACCATTCCCCTTCTACGTTTTTCAACGCGCTGAACCAAATTCTGAGGTCAGGATGCATTTACCGCTATCAGTCCATCCCCTAGGAACAAAAATCCCTATGAAAAACGCTAAATCAGAAACCATGTTATATACTTGACGAGGTTGTGATTGTAATGTTACTGAGACGATTTAACAACAACCCTAAGCTTCAGAAACATTCAACCCTACGACAAACATACTCAAAACCCCATAACCTCAAAAAACCCTGTGTTCTTCTAGAGTGCAACAGATGATGAATGAATATGATTCAATCATATATCTAATACTCCTATATTGCTGATTCCCGTAAGTAGAGGTGTCACGGGGTAAGTGAGACAGCAAATGACTACTTGACCTGTTGTGCGCAAGCGTCACGAGTAATTGGCTGTGTGTGACTGGATGTTCAATTTTCAGACATGCGCGTAAGACTCGAAGTAGTTACGAGAGAGAGACAGACGCATATATGTCTGCACCGTGGTGATTTCGCCAATCTCCAGACCCTTCTAGCAATATATATAATTACAAAAAAACTAGCGGTAAACGAGGAAAACTGATTCGTGTTCAGCGACCTCAAAAACATATAGTAGATAGGGTCTGTACTTCTAAGCATTGGAAAAACTTTTTTCTACGACCGCTATGAAAAACAGACACAACTACAAAGTTATGTACATTTCTCACAGTTCATTTCCCACACCTGTACATTTTAAATGGGGAATCGTCGACATCAAAATGAACGTAATAGGCTGCCAGCGCTTCTGTTTTAAAGTAATTATTGAAAATAATTGTTTGATCTGTCAAATCGTAAATATCGAATTATTTATAAGTAAAACAAAGTGCTTTAAATCAAATATATTTAAAAGCAACATTTTAAATACAATTACAGTTGGTAATAAAATTGTTACATCAATTGAACAGCCAACTGTAACTAATCCTTTTACTAAAATGGACACATAGAACCCACATTATTTACATGGATATCAACCCTCGACATCAACGAATATTAATATAACAAAAAAACATTTTAAAAAACAACGATATACCAGGATTATCTTTAAATAATTGTAGCAATTTTACTATTAGGTAACTATAATTTCAAATAAATAATGTGTCATCGTTTTTTTAAATATAGTTATATAAAAACAAATGCTTGTAGTAAATTTCTTTCTACATTTTTATAAAAAATGTGTAGTCGTAGAAAAAAATGTTGAGTGCAACATGTGCAAAAATGCAATTTCTCACTCATTTGAATTGGAAATGAGCCATTTTCTGCACGATTACATAGGACCACAATATACTATTGTGGTCCTGTGTAATCGTACAAGAGGTAATGCGAAATAAATACACCTTGTAAATGAAGGAGACTGGATTAAAAATAATTACTTTTTTTGTGATCAAATTCTATTTTTTTTTGTTGGTATCTAAATTTAAATTTATCAAATATTACTCAAAACTACGTCCATAAATACGACATAAAAAGTAAATGTACTAGTTTCAGTGACCTGTTACATTGTAGTTGAACTTAGTTCCAGAGAAATACAGTACATGCTATTTATCATAAATAATTTTGCGAACATCTCATTGCTACTTTCACTGCTCAAGATTCCGATGACTGATGAGCGCGAGGTGTTCATATTTCATTGCTCTTGATTTTCACTTAATTTCTCCTTTTAATTTTTCTGTTTCGCAATGACATGAACGTATGTATTTGATTACTTACAGTTTTTCATTGATATTTTTTCTACATGCAGTAATTGAAACTAATATAAAGGACCATCTGTTCTAAGAAATATCGTAAGATAAAAAAAAGTATGCCGTGAAATCGATCCCGCATGTTTTGAATTATCACTCAGAATTGTTAAGTCCTGAAATTTTTATTATTACGCAAATTACACTGTCACCCTCATACTTAACAAATAGACGCTTCCTAGTGAAACAGGGTAATCACTATACCGGCTTATATCTCATACACTCAGATGTTTTCCAGGGAAGTGTGCTTGGATCGATTTTATACCTCTTATTTACTGCAGACCTACCAACAACAAGAATCACTACGGTGGCAACATATGCTGATGACACTGCTATGCTGGCATCCCACACTGACCCAGCATCAGTCTCGAGAAACGTAAATAAAATTCAGCACTGGCTGAAAACATGATGCATTAAAGCTAATGAAACCAAGTCCATGCATGTAACATTTATATTACGAAGAGAAACGTGTCCTCCTGTGAAGATAAACAGTTGTCAGTTTCCGCAAATTGAAGATGCTAAATATCTCAGCATTAATAACAGAACAGTAGTACTCAGTATTAAGCCAGCAACAACAGAAATAATATAATCAGAGGGGTAAAACCATGTCAGTAAAAAAGGTTTTTTCAAATACGTTTTCATTATTATGCAAATTATCCATAAACCAGTCTGAAAATTGCATTCGTTGCGGCTGGTCATTTTGTAACAATTATTGGACTGAGCTTAGATGATAAAGCGTGGATATGCAGGCCACATTTCAGGATTCTACTGTAGATTCCGCAGGATACATTTACTTGTTGGTTTAAAACTCAAATAGATCTCTATATACACATGTAACCCAAACATAAACGTAGACACCCGGCAAGGTCGTCACGTGATCATGTCAAACAGCTAGGTCGTCACGTGACCATGTCGAGGTCGCATGTCGATCGCGTTAATATTTTACAAGACAGCTCCCATTAATACGCGCCCAGAAGTATTTTCAATACTAAAAACTGGACTAGCGCGTTTCGCCAACTAAGGCGAAACGCGCGTCGAGAAAAGTATAGTAGTTCGGTGTTTCGTGGAAAACGTCCAGTTTTTTGTTTCTACGCCGAAGGTTCCAGTACCCACTCCAGGAACGATATACATATTTCGAAAACGACGTATAAACAATAACTATGCTAATATTTTTGAAATCAGAAAACACATATATTTCATTCCACGTAATAGTATATACGGTTATCAAATAAAAAAAAATGAGGTTAGGTAATTTTTCCGATTTTGCGTGATTTGGGAAGTTTGAAAACATTTTTTTTAACTTCAAAAGTAAACGCACCAGAAGCCGCACTAAATATGAGGAAAATACCCTGTATATTTAGGTACTACCTTATTGTTAATCAAAGTCTGAGGCACATTTCAGACGGCTATAAAGAGGAATGTCGTTGTAGAGGAATTCACTGATAAGTTTGAGCATAGCACCATGGAAATAAAGTCTGATAACATCGTCGAGTGCATTCTAAGAAATATATCATTACGCAGATGTTTTAAAACAAAAAGTAAAAGTGATTCTCACACCTTATAAATACTGGGGTTTGTATTGACGTTGATTGGAAGTTCAATATACAGAGAAAAGTAGATGTGTTATAATATGGCTGATACTAAAGAAAATTATATCACAGACACTTAAAACTTATATAAAACTCACTAAACGACTTTACTATTACTTTTTTTAAATAACTAAAACTAAATATAAAATTGATAATTAATTTAGTAAATGTACACATAATGGCAGTTTATAGTATAGAAGATTTTGCTGAATAGTCAGATTTTGTTAAAAGATGAAATAAAATGACAATTGCTAAAAGTTAGAAAAATTAACATTCATTTTATCACATGCAAGATTTATTTATCTGTATTCTACTATTTGGAAATACTTTGTTTTTCAATTTTGGCTTTTTAAAATGAGCTTACAGATTATATACATATACTAGGGGATAAACCATTTATTATATACCAGGGCCGTATTTAGGTTCGGTAACATCAGTGTCACGAAAAATAACACTTAAAAATGTTTAGACCAAAATTTTTAAAATTTTGGTCTAAAACGCAAATAATCTTGATTCACAATACACTATAAGGTTCTAATTGCTTAATTAGTTTTTATTCCTAATTACAAAACGAGGCCATAAAACATCCGTATTCTTGTACAGATCATATGTCTGTGATGACATTACAATCTTATGGCAATATACCTGAACAATTAGCTGGAAATATCCTTATAATTGCACAAACCAAAGGGTTCCTTAGTACATACACACATACTCATTACTTAGTAAATGTATGAGTCGCCACAAACTGGTTTTTTGGGAACAGGTATTTGGAACATATGAGTATATGTCCTAGGAACAGGAGCACATCATATCCGTTATAGTAAAATTCTGAATATCTCGATGTAGTGAAATAGTTAAACCATATCGACCGGCACACGCACGTATCGCATTTTGATGACCTTGAACATTTCCAGACGGGTCACGGGAAGCAGGCAGTTACAAAAGCCAAATTATATGACTTTCTGCCCCGCGCTGTTGAGCTAGACGCTCGGTCTGTATGTGTAGTAATCAACTTTTATTGAAACAATGTACACAAAGGTACCACTTTACAGAAGATTTCTGGTCTTTTATATATTTGACGATTATTTCGTATAGAAGATGGTGCCCAGCGAAACTGTAATGTCTAAACTTTTTGCAAATCTTGTTAAATGTCAACTACACACGTTAAGTGATAATCAATGATAAAGTTGGTATGTACCAACTATATTTTGTTTATGAAACTTTAATAGTATGCAAACAAGTGAGGAAAACAGGCAAAGTGCCACTTTGTTATTGTCAGTTTGTTACCATTCCTTTTTAATAAATCAGGAAAATCTCTGAAAGCTTTGTGGCCCAACATTACTTAATACAAGGTGTGGCTATTAAATAATCGAACTGATGCTGCTACCAGCACGCTACGAGCGTGTCGCGACAAGTTTGAACAGAACTGTGCCTGGTGATACTGTCCCCACCCTGAGTTCGCTGGACAAGCCAGTGGGTCGCTCAGCTTGACTGTAGCAGTCGTTTGAATTAGTCTACGCACCAGTGACGCGTCGAAAAAATGTTAAGTGTTCAGATGGAGCAACGGGTTAATCTCACGTTTCTTGTTAAACTGGGGAAAACTTTTACAGAAGCTTATGCAATGTTAAAAGAAGTGTACGGGAATGAATGTTTATCCCGCACACAAGTTTTTGAAAGGTTTAAACGGTTTAAAGAGGGACGTGAAACGACCGAAGACGATCCGCACCCCGGACGGCTCTCAACGTCAAAAACGGACGAAAACATTGAAACATTTGGTAAATTAATCCGCGAAGATCGTCGTCTAAGCATCCGACGGCTTGCTAAAATAACAGGAATCGACAAAGAATGTGTTCGCTTCGATTTGTGGAAGACCAAATCATGGAAGATTCACCAAGACAATTCTGCCCATTCTGCTTTGTCTGTGAAGGCGCTTTTTGCCAAATACGGCATTACTGTGTTGGAACATCCACCATACTCGCCCGACTTTGCCGACTTTGCCTCCTGTGACTATTTTTATTTCCCAAGGTCAAATCGGCGCTGATGGGGACACGATTCGAAAGTGTGGAAGCGGTTAAAGCAAAAGCGACGGAGGTTCTGAACCAGCTGACAAAAGCGGACTTCCAGCATTGCTTTCAACAATGGAAAAGTCGTATGGAGCGGTGTAGAGATCGCCAAGGGGAGTACATTGAAGGCGAAAAAGTTACTACTGTAATTTGTAATGAATAAAAAGTGTTATGACACCAGTTCGGTTATTTAATAGCCACACTTAGTATCTCCTGGAACAATATGTAAGCTATAAAAAAGTATAAAACCTGTGGATGTTTTAATGTATATTACAATCTGCGTTTTACATAAAATGTGCTGTTGTAATAAAGAAAGATTGGTATGCAAAGTATATACGTGAGAAGACCCAATTAAAAAGTGAATTTCATCGGCGACGTCTGCATCTCGCAACCGAGTTTACGTTTTTTAATTTCTCTTTTTAAGTGACAAATTTCTCTTCATTTCACTTTAGCAACTAACGTAGGTGTAATGATCGTCAACCATCCGATGGAAATATAACAATGCGTTCTTTTGAGTAAATATGTTATTAGTTAAACATTTACTTAATGCTCTAAATAAAATAGGCAATGTGAAGTAGGTAATATTTTCTATGCGTCACATAAAATGCTCTAGAAAATTAATTCATAAGATGTTTCAACATTCAAGGGCTGTATAGTTTTAAGAAAGTTTACCAATTTTTCTTGTGTACTGTGGTAATTTTGGTTCATCAGGTAGCAAGTTGGAAGTTAAATTGTAAATTCTTGTATTTTCGTAAGGAAACATGGAACTCCACATCTTAATTTAGGGTGTGATTATTAGATCTAAATAGATGCACACAAACATTCAAATAAAACTGGCAAAAGATTGTTTGACGGTTGACGGATTGAAGAGGTTGAGGGTGTGAAATTGACTAAAGGCGTATACTTTTATTATGTTGTTACAAGTCAAAAGTTTGACACAGATAAATGGTGTTATAAGTGACAAAAGATTCAAATTTCATTCATTGAGATATCCTAGTGATGCATAGTGGATATCTAATCACGCGGATATATCATCAACTCAGTAAGTTGATATGAGAATCGATTTTTTTTCTCTTTGCTAACCACTTTTTACATCACATGTCACATTCCTTTCTGCTTATTTATTGTTTTTGTATGCAAGAAGAAATGCCGCCAAAGTGAGGGCATCATCGTCTTAGTTCGACATAGTCCAGACACAAACTGGCGCTTGTTATATGTGTGATGGCGAAGGGAAATTGTGCATGCTTGTATAAAAAGATTGATCATGCATGCATGCATATACGCCATGAACGTTTACTAAGAACAAGATTCTAAAAATATATTACGTACTATATCTCTTCTTACACTCATGAACAGCATCACGGTACAGTGAGGTTAGTATATCTTGAAATTATATAAAATATTCAAATGTTACACTTTCAAATCTTTATTAAAACACGTGAATCGTAAAGTAAAGATAAAGAAATATTTAGAAATATGAAAATGAAACTGATGAAAGTTTTTCTTAGTGCATAAAATAATTAGTAAAAATAATAATAATTACTATTCTATTTTATTACTTCTGATTGACATAGTTATTTCTTGAAATACATTTTCTAATATACTTATTGAGATAGGCAAGAAACACATTGTAAATGTTTAATTTTGTTGCTGAAAAACATAAAAATATTGAATATATTGGTCATCACTTTCATATACTGGAGAACAAAAATTGCAATCCAGTATACAGGCTTCTAGCAAACTGAAAATATACATTATTTATTGTATAATTTATGTGGCGTTTTAACCATATGAGGTTTAGTGTTTATCTCGTGGATCTCATACGGCTCATCAAATAGTCTCAAACAGTTACCCAACTAGCCTTCAATGTTGCCCAAATCGCTTATAGAACTGGTATGGGAATGCATTGGGCGAATTATTGAAACGCCTCAGGGAGATGAAATTTCTTGTCCGCCTCTACCACCTAATGATTCATCCCAAATATAACATACGGCGTGTTTCTTTCTGTGTAGACAATTATAAATAGTCAGATTATTGTATGTTCTCAATATTTTTTTTATAAAACGATATATTGTTTTGAAGTAAAAGAGTAGGCAGGTATTTTTGAAAATCAAATGACAAAAAAAAACAATAGTTTCGTTGTTGCAGCCTGCAGTTTTATTCTTTTTCTTTTCCTCCTTTCTTTTTTCCTTCTTTTTCTTTTCTCTTTCTTTTCCTATGCTTCTTTTGCCATAGTTGAATAAATGATGATTGTAATTATCTTCGCATTGTAATTAACTGTTCTTTGTTGAAAATAAGAAGGTAGATGGATTTCTTGCATAAAATATTTTAAATATTAAATACCTTATGTTTACTTAGGCATATGTTGCACATATTTTTGAAACCTATAGTATATGACATACACACTTGTTATTTTCAGAAATATGAATTATAAATTAGGGAAGACATAAATACTTTGTCCGTGAAAAATACATATTCTTATTACTTTTTCATTTATCTTACAATCACCAAAAAGTGATATATAGACTTCTTTTATCAAGCTACATATATTTACTTTTTAGATTAACTGGGAGATTTATTTCGAATCCACGGGACCGTCCTCTGGAGTGGTTGTTGTTCAATGAAACATCCGTAAAAATACGGACTGACTGGTAAATTACTGACAAGAGTTTTTTTTTTTCGTCTACTAGATTTTACTTTGGACTTTTAATTACTACATAACTAGATTAAACCAAACATTTTGTAAAACGTGGAATAGCCCCCTTTATTTTAACATAATGATAGAAGTAATCCAAATTTAAATATAAGGAAGCATAGATAAGGTAGCAAATATTTTGTTTTACTTGCAGAACAAACTACACTTACGGAAATCTGCAATCTGTATTATCTGTATATTATACAGTCTGTAAAAGTATGCAACCTTTTATGTGTGTACGCATACAATGTGGAATAAATTCGGTTTCCCCTTAGGGATCAGATTTTACAAAAGTGCTCGGACAGTCGATTTTGTTTTTAAAAAAGTTTTTCAAACGTTTTGAAAAATCGCATCTCTAGATTATCTTTTGCTCCGAAATATGACGTTATCGACCTTTTTCTTTTTTTTTAATTCCTAATTTTGTTCAGCGGGTTCGGAAAAAGGACCATTTTATGCGTGAGGCAGTATAAAAAAATAAGTAGGTATGTCGAAGAGGAAAATTTCCGAGATATCTGACTTTAAAGTAATTTATTAGCAACTAAACACAAAAAAAATACTTATTTAATTAACACAAGATACAAACTAATCCATTAGACCGGAAACACCTCAGACAACTCGTACAAAAATTTGAAGAAACAACTGGGAAAGTTAGTCTCTTGGATGGATAATTGAAGTGCATAGTGAATCCGTCGATCTGAGTCATCTTCAGAAAGTTCATGCACTAATCAATAAAGTTTGGATGTGTATCATATTGATTGGCTAGTTCAGCCATGGACAGTTGAGGATTATTTTTAAGATTGACCAAGACGTAATTTGCTGGATCTGCGATCTTCTACTTCTTGTTATTAAATTCTCCAGTTAATTCAAAAGTTTTCTGAGGTATTTACAAACGGATTATTTGATTCTTCAATTAAATGAATGAAAAGCTTCAAGGGTATTATTTTGGAACTAAAAAACGTGTAATGGGGAATACTGAAAAACGTATATCCAATTAAATCAATAAAAGTAAAAAAAAAACAAGAGAAAAGTTAAAACACTTCAGATAACTACTAAATATAATTGTGGAATTTCACTGACGTGTCCGTGATAGCTAACAAAAGTAAAAACGGCCTACATACTTGTTAATTTTAATAAGATTTCATTACTTCTATAAATTTTGTATTAGCCCATAACTTGAAAACGGGTAGAGGGATTTTCAATCTTTTTTGAGGTTCAGCATGGCCCATCTTGCTATTTAAATATTTCGATTTGATGACGCTTGTGGCACCCTCCGCGAATTTTCGACAGCTTACCTTCATAAAAAAGCTTTATTTAGCTTACAATTAATTTCACCTAAATTTTGTCCAAATTCGCTAACACATCTTGTTCAAAGGTTAAGGGGAGGAAGGGTTATTTTACGGACAGATTATATATCTGTAACTTTTGGCTTTCAATGTTTTCCAAAAACGCCAAATTAGTTTACAAGATGAGACATTGTTTTAAGTTAAAGAAAATCTGACGGAAAAGTAGTAATCCCGTCCCTGCTTACCCACGTCATGTTGGTAAAATCTAAGTTTACTTTTCATTTTATCCTCGTCAAGCCGTAAGCTATTTTCATTATCTAGTATTCCTATTTTCACACTGGTTGGGATACCGTATTTGACCATAAAAATGTAAATATATGCCTGCAGCTGTTTCTCGAGTACCTACTTTAAGACATACTACAAATATGACGTCGTTACTTTTTCCAATTGATCATCTGTTGCTCTTATTACGGTTTAGGCGGACGTAACACCAACAAATTTACGTTATCGTATCGTGTTGCATTTCGGTTCCGCCTTCCATATGCCGTTCATTGTGTGTGAATTTTTCTCTAAAGACCTATATTCACACGAGAAGTCTTTGTTTCGTATGCGAACAAAACAAGCAAAGTAAATATTTCCAGATTATCGATGACAATGTGCATATGATGCTTGGGAACATTTGATACCGTTCGGCACTCTTAGATTTATACATATTAACATGTGTACGAAATGTGTAAATTAAGTAATGAGACTGGCAATGTACCGCCCGATCTAGCAACACTGCGGAGACGGGACTTGGAAGGGCAGTAGGTTAACATGTAAGGCACCTTCAGTACAAGTTTGAACTTGTTAGAGTCATTTGTTTGTTCTTTGTGACTGTTTTCGTAAACCGGTTTTTTCTAGCGCGTTTTAAAAAATGAGTGACATTAATTTTGAGCAACGGTGTGCTATCAGGTTTTGCTTCAGACTTGGACACAGTGCAACGGAACCTTTTGCAAAACTTCAACACGCCTACGCAGACAGTGTTTTTTCAAGAGCCCAGGTTTTTCGGCGGTTTAAGGCATTTTCAGAGAAGAGATTCGACTGAAGAAGAACCACGCAGCGGAAAGCCCTTCATCTTCAAGACATGATGAAAATATCGATAGAATACGGGATATGTGCGTTCAGATCGTCGGTTTTGTCTAATGTCAAAAAAAAACGTCGATCAGATTTTGATAAACGAATTGGGGATAAGAAAAATCTGCGCAAAAATGGTTTAAAATAACCTTTCGCAGGAACAAAAGGACATCAGGAGAGAAAGGTCTCTTGACTTTTTGATTGAAAAGATCCCTATTTGATTTGTGAATGGGAATTGGGTGTCTGAGTCAAAGACCGCTGGAATGACTCGCCTCCAAGGCCCAAATAACAATCAAATCAATGCACTTTCTGGCTAATCAACTTTTAAGGGTCTGAAAAACTTCGAAAAAGGGTCATGCGTGTGAGACCAAACATGAAGAACAACTGGATGTGGCATCACGACAATGCGCCTTGTCACACAGCCATTTCAGTAAACGAGTTTTTAGCCAATAAAAACATTCCTGGGGCTCCTCAGCCTCCATTCGCCCGACTTGAGTTCTTGTGACTTTTTTCTCTTCCCGAGATTGAAAAATGACCTTAAGGGACGTCATTTTGTGACCATAGAAAACATTCAAATGGATGTAACCGACCAGCTGAAGGCTATTCTGGTATATGAGTTCCAGCACTGCTATGAAAAATCCGTCTCCAGCGCTGTGTGGCTTCCCAAGGAAGTAATTTTGAAGGAGACAATACTGAATGGTAATTCTATTGGAATAAAAAAAAAATAAAAAACCAGTCTCATCATTTAATTTACACACCTCGAATATGGCGTTATATGTCACATAACCATCTGGTTGTTAAGGTGAAAGTTCTAAAGGCGGACTTTTCAGTGATACGACATTTCTTTGAGAGTATGATTGCTTTGATAAAATGACCACAATTTGAGGGTATAACTTGTTATTGTAGCAACCAATTATTTCGGTCACTTTTTTTGACAAATATTAAAACGTCGTTTATCAACAAGTTCCAAAAGTGTGAATCGAGTGAACTGCACTCATACATAAAAGCTATGAAGTTATTCTCTTAAGATTATTCCACGATATTTCGACAGCATTCTTTATTTGTTACCCTATTGCAGTTGGAAGTTTTTGCCGAAATCTGTAGTAATATTGTATTAAGTAAGAATAAAATGTATGTTACTATCGGTGATTCTTTAATAAAACGCCGAGACATATCGGTTAAAATTGTTTCTTCCCATTATTTGCCTATATTTAAAAAAAATCTCCCACCATTTTTCAAGCTATGAGATCATAGACGTCATGACGTCATCTGCGTCATTTTTTTAAATTGTTACCCCTAAATTTCGAGAACATAAAAAATACATTTTGAGTAAAATCCCGTAATGGTCTAAAGCAGTCTAAATTGTGTCCAAATTGAACTGTTATGAAACTATTTATCAGTTGAGATGTTATTAGTGCGAGTTCCATTGCAGCTCAAAGTAAGTATGTACAATAGACCTTACACTTATAATAGAAAATATAACAAAAAAAGACCGGAACTGGAGGCCGGATAATCCCTATATAGATAACTAATAAATAACTAAAAACGATTATATAACATTACTTTCATGACATTTAGATCACGTTCATCCTTCACAAATAATAATTTGTAATAAAAACAATTCATTTGAATTAATCATAAACTAAAATTAAACAACTGGTTCTATACGCCATACTAAAAAAGTACCATTAAAACAAGTGATAATTATCTATTCTAGAGTAAATTTAACTATTGTCTACAACGAAGGCAACAAGACATTAATTAGACGGATACTTCCTCCTCCATTAAACACGATAGTTTAAAAGGTCAAATTAACGTTTCATCAGCTGCTCGGACTCGGACTTTAATAACGACACTAATTTTAGTATCTCATTCAATTCGATAATAATTATGGAAGGCTCTATTATGTTCTTGAAAAGACTTGCCGATAAGATTGTACATTAGAGTCGGGTATTTGGTCCAAAAATCGGGTATTTTAAATACATGGTTTACATGTAAAACTGATTCTGGAAGGCAGTTTTAGCTCACTGACAGAAGCCTCTTCACTTTCTCAATATCAACATAAACAGTATCGGCTTTAAGAAGTTTAGCTTAGTTTTAAGTAGTAACTTGTTCATAATTGCCTTATGACTGAATTTTGAGAAAAAAACGTCGAGACAGATCGATTTTTTTCTTAATAGATTTGCATATTTCGAGCAGGCACTACAAAGTAGATATGTAGGTATATTTTTTTATGAGTATTACCATAACATTTATTATATTACGGCTAAAATTGCATGTTTATTTCGTAAAAATCAAGAAACGAAATTAAATTAGACCAAAATTACAGCAATTAGTACAAAAATATAAAATTAGTAAGCCCTTTAACAATAATTATTAAACAATAACTTACAATCAGCATTATTTTAAACGATTTTTCTTATCCGGGTAGACATGTTTTGTTTTCATTACTAATATAAAAAAAGTAGGTATAAATAGTAGTCTGTATTAACCCATTAACTCCCAAATGTCCTGATTTTTAAAAGTTTTCAGTCAGCTTATTTTCAATGTTATTGGTGCTGAAAAAATTTCGCTTAGGTCAATTCTGACGTAAAGTTTCACGCTTTTTCAGAATATAGCCTTAGATTTTTTCTAAAATTGATTTTAAAAAAATTATAAACCAGAAAAAATCGCGTCCGCGAGACCAAAGCTTAAAATAAATGGCTTTGTTTTATTAAAAAAAAATATATATATAAAAAACAAAATGGGGGCCGAAACAAAAATATTTTTGTACAAACTTCATAACTTTTTTGTCAAAAACTACTTCGATTTCGTGATTTTTGGAACACTCAAAAAATCGTCTTTAAAAAACCATAAAGAAATTTGAGCGTTGTTCAAAAAATTCTAAGACAATTTTGTTTTTGAGAATCTTTTTACAAACAGTTGTAATTTTAGAGAAAAAAAATATTGGTATTTGATTGATTATTGATTTTTTTTCTCTAAAACTATCAATTTTTATAAAAAACTCCTCAAGAACAAAATTGTCAGAAGAATCCTCTCAATTTTTTTTAGGATTTTTAAATACGATTTTTGATTTTTCCAATAATGACGAAATTGAAATTTCCAAAAATGTTTAAAAAATATGAAAAAACGTGAAAGTATTTGTCGATCGAATCTAAGACATTTTTATTAAAACATTCTTATCAAAATCCGTAGTTTTTGACACAAAAAAAAAAAATAAGAAATTTATGCAAAAATATTTTTGTTTCGGCCCCAATTTTGTTTTTAACAACCAAAAATTCTTAAAAATAAAATAAAGCCATTTAAGTCACAAGGACAAGATTTTTTTTTCACCTATTTCATAAAGAAATTGAGGTCTAACATTTCTTTATTATTGAATAAATCGTAATTTTGTCCAAAAATTTGTTATTTGTTATAAATTGGTTTTAAAAAACTTCTGAAAAAGCATGAAATTTTACGTCGGAATTGACCTGATCGAGTTTTTTTAGCACCGATAACATTAATAATAAGCTGTCTGACAACTCTTTAAAATCGGGATATTTGGGACTTAATGGGTTAAATTAAACCGAATATAGACTATATCATTGCCAAAAATCAAATGGATAGTAAGTTGAATACAAAAGCCATTAATGATTTTAATTCCTCAATGTTAATCGTTTACATTTAAGTTTTACATTTATATTCGTTTATACATATTTATTTTTTTCATTAACTTTAATGTTCATTTCTTAAATTAGTCATTAGTTGAAAACGAACTTCATTTTATCAAAGCGCATTAAAGTTTAGTATTATATCAGTATTTTAGTATTATATCATGAAATTTGCTAACACGAGCATGTAGATTTTAATTTCTGGTCATTATTTTAGATAACACAGAATGTCATATGGTTATACTCATGAAAAAAATGTATTTTGTTGTTCCTGCTCGAAAAGAAGGAGTTACAATTGAAGAAATCACAAATTCAAAAACACTGTCTGATCCCAAAATCCGTGGTCTTACAACTCTTAAAAATCCACCTCCATATACATTTTTTTCAAATGACACCCTTTTACCAAAATGCTATTAATTGGGAAAACTATTTTTGTAGATATACGCATTTTGGTAAATTAACAATCACAGTAACAATTTCGTTCCAGAAATTATAAGCGAAAAATTAAAGGCAAACATTTTTGGGTCAAGCTGTTACATTAGAAAGGGGTTTTACAAGTTGTAATAAGTAATAAGATAATAAATATAAGAACATTTTTAAAACTAGATAATGGAGCACAAAAAGTAGTCGTTTTTGGAGTGCCTTCTACAAAGAATAAGAAAATGAGTTTGCAGACTAGGTATATAAAAAAATTAGATTTTTTTACAGGCTGACACTGAAGTCTTTGCTGTTTGATTTTAAATATGCAGCCCTTTTTTTTAATAGATATCTAAGTCACTTACAGCACTTGCTAAGGGAAATCAGAAAAAAGGCTTGCTTTTTTAAAAAGTTATTGAGCTCAAATCTAAAAGGGAGGTAACATCCTAACTAATTGGAGGATTTCAAAATGGGATAAAATACATTAATATCACTATATAATCTCTTTCTAATCCACTCAAAAAAAAAAAAAAAACTACATGGAGAAACTAATCAAAATTCATGAATTAAATAATAAGGATACAACCAAATATAGATCAGGTTTTAATTTGTTTAAATCCAAACTGGGAATAAATAGCAAAAACATTTAAATGTATGCTATCGTTTAGGTATAAAAAAACCTAACTAAAAAAATATCTTAATTTATAGTCGTTGGGTTAAAGGGTGTTAAAAAAAATAAAGGCATAAAATATTTACAAATGTTCTCCCTAATAAAAAAACTGTAAGGGTAAATAGGGTATAGAATTGGGAAAAAAGTGAAAAACTTAGTATCAACTTAAAAAAAGACACTTAAAAAGTCTTCACTTACAATACTATATATTCTTTACTTCATTAATCGTTACTAAACACTACTTTAGGTAAATTTTCATTTTATCAACAATAAATTCTCTTTTTCTAGTAAACGGAATTTTACATTTTCTTCTTTATTTTTATTTCATCACTATATTAATACAAAATTTTTAATTAACTATTCTATATATCTTTACAATTTTATTTATAAATCATGTTTTTTAATTTATTTTTCTTAAACTTAATAAAAAAATATTTTAACTTCTTTCCTCTTCTTTATAATACAATTATAGGTAAAATATAAAAAAAAAAAAAATGAAAATTACGTTAATTTTTAGTTTTAAAAATAAAAATAAAAAACTTTCATATACTTTAAAAATTTACTAAAAGCTTATAATTATCATTATTTTATAAAGAGGAGGTGAGGAATTTAATCAAACTCTTAAAATCATTTTTTTAAAAATTAATATTTATTTATTAAACTAAAAAACTCAAACCTAAATGGGGATTTTACACTTAATTAATAAAAATTTCCTATCTCAAATATTTTTTTTAAAACTTTAACTAAATTTCTTTGTCCAAGTTTTTCTCAAATTATTAATGAACCCACCAGAATTACTGACAGAACAGACAGAACCCCAATGAAAGGGGACTTGTAATTTATTTAAAAATAATCTTTTAAAATAAGGCAAAAATATCTTTCTTCCCTTTTAAGGACTTTAATTAATAGAAAAAAAATAAAAAAAAATATTACACCTTTATCCTCACTTTTAACATCCAAAAGATAAAACCCTTCTTAACAAATTAAAAAATAAAAAAAAATTATAAAAGCTTCATTATATTGAAAAAAAAAGGGAATTTACATTACCTCAGAAAAATCATCAAAAACATGTCTCATAATCTATAAAATAAATTAAAATTTTATTTAATAAATTTCTTCTCTCTTATTAAATTAAAAAATTTTTAAAAATAATTTTTAGTTTAAAAATAATAAAATTTAATAATATAAAATTAGGAATATGCATATCTTCTATATTAAAACACCTTTCATTTTAATATATAATAAAATTCCTTCTAAACAAAAAAAATTATAAAAAAATTACTTTTTTTTAAATAGTATTACTTATTTTAAAAATTATATATAATATAAATAAATCAATTAATATTATCTTTTTAAGGGACATATATATTTTTAAATTATAAATATATTAATTAAATTAAATAATAAAATAAAAATTACATAAAAAAATTACCATAATATAAGTAATTATTATATATAACTTAATTCTTTTTTTCTATAAATATTTTACATTAAATATTCACTAATCAAATGATAAATTAAATATAATAGAATAAAGTATGTTTTTGATAATTTTTGATTTATAAATTTAAAATATAAATAAAATTTTTTATATAATTTTATTAATTAAAAAAATAAATTTTAATATTTTTTTTTTAAATTTAAATTAATAAAGGAGTTTTTTTTTTATTAATTATGTTTAAAAGTTTATTTTTTTTATAGATTTTTAATATTATAACATACAGAATATTTTTTTTTATTTAATATGATTAAGTCACTAGATTTAAAATAGTAATGTTAATTCTAGCATAGCTGTTATCATAAGCGTAACCAAAGTATTATTCCATTATTTAAGGGGTATTCTAGTCTACAAATTTGAAAAAAACAAATTTTTTTGTTTCATATTTCCAAAGTTTAGACATTCAAGAATATGCCCTTAAAAGGATTTTTCAAAATTTCAATTATTTTATGAGTTACAGCCATTTTTGTGACGCGGCATCGGCTCCGGTCCGACCGGAACAAATGAACAATAGACGGTAGACGCTGCCCGAGTACTTACGAAACACGAAACGTATTTAGTCAGAATCTTTTCGTTTTAGTATTTATTTCAAACTAGTTTTGAGCCAGCCTTCAAGCAACGTGGACGTGTTAACTGAGTAAAATTGCCGGAAACTTGTCTCAAAACTTTAAACGCGTTTTTCTCAAAACTACTTTTTTCAAGTTGGTGTGCACGATATCTCAAGTTCTAATGAACCGATTTATTTGAAATTTGGTGTGAATGTTCTTTATACATTCCTCTATCGCCTCAAGCACGCTCAGATAAAAATTTTTAATTTTACTATTTTTAAAAAAATCTGAATTGTTAAAAAACATGCAAAACAAAATTATTTTTTTTCAAACGGCCGCCATTTTATGAAAAATTTTTGTTTCGACTTTTCCAAGGTTCGGGCTATAGGGGCATCTATACTAATTAAGAATCCGTTCGGATTTTTTGTTTCAGTTGACCAGAAGGGTTGAAATCATGCACGCCAGGACACCCTTTTTTTGGACCCCCCACTTTGCCAGCTCATAACTTTGTCAATTTTGAGTCTTTTTTTTTCAGTTAATTTTTTATGTTATTTTAAAATATCAATAAACAAATGATAAAAAAATGGATAGTAAAAATATTTTTTGTTCCGTTTGTACAGAGCTTCAAAAACCGCCCGAAATTCATGCCTCTAGACTAGAATACCCCCTTAAATGATTAGTAAATTTTTTTTCTCATTGAAGTTTTTGTTTGCACAATGTGTCTTATCTTATAACTAATGATACATAGCAAAACTGCAGATTTTGAGTAAATATATTAGCTACATCTAAGCTAGTCCAAAAGTTAGTAGTAACCAAAATGCTGGATGTAGGAAGTTATTTAATTTCCAATTTAAACGTAAATACCTCGAAACGATTATTCCGAGCGACATTTACAAGGTAAACCTTTGTTGCGAAAAAATAATGAGAAAATTTACGTTTTGTACAAAATCTCTAAGGAGAAACCTGTTATTTTTATATTTCTACAGAACTGCATAATTTTTATAAAAAATATAGACAAATTAACATTAATGCCGTCTAAAAAACTGTAAACTTTTGTAAAAATGCTAAAAGTAATAAATTTTATTTTACATCCTCTATCTAGATTACTATTGCCCTGTGGACCAAAGCACAAACAGCAATATTTTTACCCAACAAATCGGCAGTTTTGCTTTGTATTATTGGATTAATCTGCGGTTTTGCATTCATTATGGACCACACCAGTGGCGGTGCGTGATATTTCAGTTAGCCATATCTTGAAAACGACGCATGGGACCCCCTTCACTTTTTAGGTGATGACTATACACCTCTTACAGAAAGGATTTATAGTGAAAAAACCGTCAGCAAAGTTTTCGAAAAAATTTTCAAAAACACTGGAGCACTCCCTGGATTCTCAGTAACGCTCTGTGGAATTTTTGCAGTATATTTTTTTTCATAATCTAGAAACAAATATAAGGAGAAGTTTTTCGATTTGTTACAAAACATTTTTATTTTGGGAAACAAAATGTTCCTATAAATTTAAAATTAAAATGGCCATAACTTTTTAAAAAAAAAATATTTTGCAACAAATCGAAAAACGTCTCCTTATATTTGTTTCTAGATTATGAAAAAAAAATATACTGCAAATATCCCACAGAGCGTTACTGAGAACCCAGGGAGTGCTCCAGTGTTTTTGAAAATTTTTTCGCAAACTTTGCTGAAGATTTTTTCACTATAAATCCTTTCTGTAAGAGGTGTATAGTCATCACCTAAAAAAGTGAAGTGGGTCCCATGCGTTGTTTTCAAGATATGGCTAACTGAAATATCACGCACCGCCACTGGACCACACTGAATATAACCTCACAGCATTACCTACTAAAACTATGAAGATGAAAATTAAAAAAATATATTATATATTACTCTACTATTTGCGTTATTTTAACTATGTTTTTAAATCGCAATAATTACTGTTTTTTTATCAATATTAACTGCTTATCAAAATTAGCGTAACACTTTTCAAATCAGTGTCATTTGCGTTTTATTCGGGTTAGAGATCTGGTTTTAAATTTCGGTAGGTTAGAGGGTTGGTTTTAGAGCCCCGAAGTCACTACACTGTGGGTTAAAGTGTCCGCCGACCACACCCCAAAAACCAACACAAAGACCTACAGTATGAGCTGAGAAGGGCGCTTGGGGGTAAAAACTCCATTCTATTAAGACCTCTCTCACAAGAAGTCTTGAGTGTTTGGTTGTTGTTCCATCCCTTCAACCCTTTTTCAGTCCCCATGAGCCATCCCTTTCAGTTACGCTGGGTATTGCATAATATGAGTTGAGCGATTTCATTGATAATGCTGCTTAATAAATTGCTGTGGGATTACAGAACTCGTTTTCACGCTTTGCCAACTAAAGCACACCTCTAGGCCATTTGCAGGGGGGCGAGTTAATGGTGTAATTTCACTTTTTGGCACTCAACCGGATATCCGCAGTGGGTCCAGTTAATTTTGAGAGCCTTCAAGTGCTGCCAGGACATGATTCGAGACTAAACGATACCCCACGCCGCCCCCAACAGGGGTGGAACCAGAGGGGGTGGATGGAGCGGTTGGTGCAAAGGTGGCCTGGAGGGGTGTTTAAATTGTCAAATGGTGAAAGAGAGTTCTGTAACCCCACACCAATTTATTAGGCAGCATTAGGACCAATGGAATCGCCCAACAGAGGTCCGATCATGCAAAATCTAGCGTAACTGTAGACGGGTGGCCCACGGGGGCTGTAAAAGGGTTGAAGGGATGGAACAGCGACCAAATGCTCAGGACTTGTTGGGGAGGTACTAATGTGTGTCAGGATAAGGTTTTTTACCCCCCAACGTCCTTCTCAGCCCATACTGTACGTCTTTGAATTGCCGTCAGAATGTTGTGAATTCAAATTTCGACATAGGGTTGGTTTTTGGGGTTTGGACGGGGAACCCTTCAAGCTACAGAGTAGCGACTTCGAGACATTAAATCAACCCAATAAGCGACCGAAATTTACAACCGGCAAGTGTCACTCAGCCACTGACGCAACACACGTATTTCTATTTCGTAAAATATAGAATATAAAAAAAATGCATAAGTAAACACTAGAGGTACTTCTGTTCCATTCTAAGTACAATTATTATTAATTAGTCAAAAATTAGATACATAAAAAGCCTAGTGAAATCAGTTTCTAGCAAAATCAAGGGCGTAGCCAGGGGGGGGGGGCGATGGGGGCGATGGGGGCGATCGCCCCCCGCCCCAAAGGGTCAAGTAAAAACCAAAATAGTCGGGGAATGCGGTTGCCGTTGCCTGTAGTGACCTTTTTTTTTGCTTTTTTGTTTTAACTGCAGCGATCGTCCCCCCCCCCCCCCCAAAGGGTCAAGTAAACACCATAATACTCGGGGGCTTTCGGTTGCCGTTGTCTGTACTGACCTTTTTGTTTTTGGCTTTTTTTGTTTCATCTGAAGCGCCCCCCCCCCCCCCAAAGATAACTACTAGCTACGCCCTCGAGCAAAATCGATAATCCGATCGAATGTATGCAGTCAAGTATGAAGAACTACCTTTACGTATTATTTGGAAATACTAATTAAATCGAATTATGCAATACGTACATACTAATTTCAGCGTACACTATTACTACTTACCTACTTCGTATTAAAATTCTAAGTTGAATGTCTTAATTTGGACCAGTTCGGTTTATACCATAAACGGTATAAAATAGCACGTCGAAAATGCCCACAATCATGATGTAGTTAATTGCCACATTTATGTCGTATTTTATGTAGAAAGTTCGCTAGACATACGTTCACCGCATTTTATTTAATAAAACTCGTTAGAAGAAAGTGGTTAGATAAAAGCTACATATTTCTTATGTGCAGATATTGCGCAACAATTTTAAGCGCATGAAAATATGTACTGTCAAAAGTACAGGCTACGAAATATATAAACATATTAAAATTCACTAAATATGTAAATGCAGGTAAATACAAATATGTGTAGATACAATATGTAAAAGCAAATAACATATGTGACACTATTCATCACAATATTAAATAAACATGTGTTATAGAGAAATAACTAATAAATGTTTAGTTTCTACGTGGGAATGTTAATAACTTTAGAGAAAAATGTATAATAGATAAGGTTTCTTTATGCCATTATCTTTTTTACAATGTATATCATTTCTGCAAAGACACCAGGTGCAATAGGTACTGGAATAAAATAGAACTGTTATGAGCAGAAATTTGAAATGTACTCTGCCTTAACTCCTATATTCCTGCAAAGTGAATGACAATTTGTATAATTTTACTAGTAATGTATTAAGAAAACACTAAGCAATATAGAAAATGGCTGATTATTATGAATATACATATGTACATATTATACATGTATGAATTGGAATTAAACAAAGCATCGGAAAACCAAATTTAAATTAAATTTTATTACAAATTTGTGATCCATTGCAAGTGTGTAGTCACGTTTATTAGTGCTACAATACAACAATCATTTATTTTTTCCTTGATTATAACGATATATCTTAATGTCTTATTATGGCTGATCATCTTAGTTCGTATTAACTTGGATTATTACGTTACACTTTGGAGAAATAGGTTTAATATAGTATTTTATCTCCAACGTCAGGATTGCAGTATGCAGAAAAATGCGAATAACAAACGTCTGTATAGTAAACAGTATTTATTTATCGAGATATGTGGGTTTATAACGATTTTGTCAGATAATTAACTAAATCATATACATACATAATAAGTATGTGTATAAATGTAATCAAAAAACCTTTATACTTACACGACTTCACAATATATATATATATATTTTTAAATTAAATATTATGAGTATAATATAATATCAAAACTACCACTGATCTCAACAATCTGGAGGTAATAGTGTCCTAAGTTTAAATGATAATTCCGATTTAACTTAAGAATTTAGTCTTTAGAATCGAAAAAAGCAATACAATACAGGTTATTTCATTTAAAATAAGAAAGTTGACATATACTTCAGGAATAAGCGGGTGTCCAAAGTAGAACGTAACAACTTTTCTTTGCCGCCAAATTTTCAGAAGTTTAATATCTATGTTTTTGAAATATTGGTATAGGCTCATCATGATGGAACACCCGGTATATCTTACCTTTGTGAGTAAATTTAATTTTACCCATTGTTTTTTTAATTGAATTGAATTGAATTTTTACCCATTTAAACATACCAAAGTTCTACATAATAGAGGTACCTTTCCAATTAGTCTTTACACTTTGCAGACATGAATACAAACATCCAGTGTGGCCCATTTATTGATTGCACTGGCCGACAAAATTTAAAAATGCCGTGTCTTTTGAATAGAACCCTTCAATTTCCATATATTTATGCATGCTGTAATTGAATGTGATATTAAAAAGCACGTCCACCGTGTACATTCTGCTTAAAAGAGGATTTTGAGTGACAAAAAGGGATTATTCTACCTATATCCACTGGAAACGTTTCTGGGACATGGTGGTAGGGTAATAGTAATGCGACATGCAAATTGAGAAATTGTTTTCATTGTTTCTTTGATATGTTGAAGCAAAATTTCATACAAGAAAATGTATCTGAACCACAGATACAGAGGAAAATGGACTATAAGTGGCAAAAAATCACGTTTCGTTTCATTTTATCTGGTCTCATGGTTCTAAAAGCTGAAGCTATGGTGATCCACAAGGCATCCATGTCCTGAGATATAAGTTCCAATGTTTTTTTAATAAGTTGAATCCGAAGTTGACATGATAAGGTGAATCTTAGTCACAGGTGCAGAGGAAAACGGGCTATGGATGCTAAGAATTCCGTTTCATGTCATTTTATTAGGCCCCATGTCTCTGGAAGCTGTGGGTATGTCATTTTTAATATTCTTTGATATGTTGAAACCGGAGTTTACTTCACAATTTTAGTTGTGTTAGTGGGATATTCATGATGTATCTATCTCCCACTGTGTCCGCTGCAATGATCCATGACATGTTGTATCCACATTCCGCAGCAAGAAATATATTCAAGTTAGAACGTATATCTGCGTCAGTGTTCCGATGTAGATTGCTTAGCCGATGAAATGAGAAATGAGAATCAGTTTTGTTTCGCAGATAACAAAGTCTTAAAGTTGACACTAGGGTATTATTGCACTGCCGATAAAGAAAAAAATAACGTTTTCGTATTTTAGATCCGACCTATTATTGCCTATACTAGGGTAGGAAATTGCAGCATTACATATGGGCGATACATGTGTAGAAGATAATAAGTTAAAAGACACCAGTAAGGACAGACAAAGACAGTTAGATGCACCAGTGTTTCACGCTTGTGTACTTATTAGAAACGTATGATGTAAAACGTTACCTGCGCGTCAGAAAATGGAATGTGGAGGTGGATAGACACTGCCCATCACCTAACGAACTTGAGTGAGTACTTCTCAGTACTTTTCCGCAGCGGTGAGAGTGCACATCGACTTAGCTGTATGAAACGAAATTCTTACGTAATTCTGACTTAAAATTATCCCACACACTTAAAAGAAGTGTACGAACATAATTGTATTTATTTTCAAATTTTTGTATTGCTTAACTAACCGGTCTGCAAGAAAATAAAATTGAAGTTCTATAAAAAATAAAAAGATATAAATATAAATCAACCCGGTTATTAGACGAAAGAAAGAAAACATACCTATTGAATAAGTGGTTCAAAATGTCGCCCCTTTGTTCTTCGCAAAACACTGGTCTATCGTAAAACTCAGTTCTTACGCGTTCTAACATTTCTTAAGCGTAACAATTTAGGACTTGTACAATTCTGGCCCGTAAATCATTTAAATTTCGTGGTCTTTCATGTTCATGTCCGTAAACAGTTTGTTTTATTTGTTAAATATTTGTTTGCATTTAAGGAACCGTTTATAACAAATGGTCGAACGATGGAATCGCCTAAAATACCAACTGCGTACGCAAGGAATGCTCAAGTGTTTTTTTCCGTAGACCAATAACGATATAATAATTCAATTCACACGTGCGCATTATAATTTATGGGCGGGGCGTCCCACCTACATATTTTATTGCTACCCTATCACGAAAGACAGAGAATAACGCCCATAGTTTTAAAATGACATGTTAGTCTGGCAACTATGGATATAATATTCCTCTGTCAGTCCCTCTATCTGTCAGAGTTTATTCTTTTCTTATTTATTAATGCTCGGCTTTGAAATCTTGCACTTTCCTATAGTGTATATTCTGATATACAAAGGACAGTGAATGTGACGTTGGGGTTGACCTGCAACCCCGAGGATCGTGGAGACACCTTGTTGCGGTATCTGGGCTTAATCTTGAAAAATTGAATGAAAATTAAAATTAAAACAGGCAGACAGACAGACATACCAACACAGAAATGACTCGAAATAAATGACACGAAACGTGATATTTGCCACTTGTAGTCCATTTTCCTCTACATATGTGACTCATGCGTACATTTGGGCTGTGATATATTTTCTTTTACGAAATTTGGCTTCAAAATATCAAAAAAAAAAACAATGGAAAAAACTTCTCAGTTTGCATGACGCATTACTATTACCCTATCACCCTGTCCCAGAATCGTCTCCAGTGGATATACGTAGAATAATCCTTTTTGTCATTCAAAATCGTGTTTTACGCAAAATCTACACGATAGACGTGTTTCTTAATGTCAAATTTAGTTTCAGCATGCAAAAATACGTGGAGATTGAAGGGTCATATCCAAAAGACAAGACATTTTTTTAATGTTATGGGCCAGTTTTATCCGATTTCGGTGTTTTCCAACTGTATTTTTGAATAGGATGAAACGTTGGATATCTTCAATTCAAGGCCTACTGTATTTTTTAGGGGATCGAAAACGGAAAAAAAACTAATAGATATCAAAACTGAAAATAGTCTTTTGTCTCACATTTTAACACCAAAATCGTTCAACTGGATGATAAATAAATATACAGCGGGGTTCTGGTTCTTAATGAGCCATACTGTTTATACCGTTATTTTTTCACAACTTAAGATCTAGACGTTTCACATGACACCATAGTTTTATTAACTATTACTTTTATGGAAGTATGACTAAAAATTGGAAAACTAATAATTCACTGTTAGTGTAGTTTCACTCCACTGCATAAACGTGGACATTATTATACCGAGACCCAACTTTTCATTACACCTGTTTAAAGTTTACATAAAAAACAAAACACACATTCACTTTCGATTATATCGCAATTGTTTATTAACGCGGATACATACAACCAAAGTTAAGGCGGCAAATTCAGTGATGCCTTTGGCAATTATTTCGATTTCAACATTTAATCACATCCAACGCGCCATCTGTTAGTATCTGTGGAACTCTATGAATCATCACATTGAGGACTGACTAATAAAATAACAAAGATGAACATCGTCGTTCATCTTTGAAAACATGGTACCTACTTTGCTAAAATCCTTGACAAACCAGGCAGGGGGTCAAGGAACCTGCAAGGCTGAAATGCACATTTGGTTGGTCACCAGCACGTATTATAAAGTACTGGGTATAATGAAGGCAGGTGTGTCGTATTTTGAAAGAACAACGATTCGAGGCACGTTTTTAAAGTTGGTCGTAAATTATCCCATGTAAGGTACTTTGCGCGCATTTTATATATTATTATACTAGTATTAATTTATGTATTTGATGTTCAGAATTGTGTTGCAAAACAATAGTTTTCCTTTTTGGTTGTTTAATTAGAAAATTAATTGTTAATAATATTGTTACAATATTTGTTACCTTCATAGTATTTTTCTCACCACCAACGGCTGCTGATAAGTTTGCAAACATAAAATCATTATTTTTATTCCTAACATTTTGATTTTCATTACATTTATTTGAGTACAGTCAACTGGGTCAGTAGTAGAGCTGAGAGTATCTTAAGAAAAAATATACTTTTAAAAGATTTAAACACTTTTACTATCTAAGATACTGTGTCTTACATACTTTGTGAAAGTATCTTTTATTTTGTGCCTTAAAAGGTATCTTCATTACTTTGAAAGTAAGTACCTAAGATAGATATTTATCTAAAGTATCTTAGATACTCAGAAAGTATCTAAGATATACTCAAAAGGTGTCTAACTTTTCTAAGACACGATATACAAAAAAAATCAATTTCAAAGTTAGAATTAAACTTTGAAAGTGGACACTTGTGGAAAATCAAGAGATATAGGGTGCCAAAAAAGTAGCGCACAATGCCTGTAATTTTGAATAACCTTGTATATCAAATCATCTGTTTATTTGCCATGTTTATCTCAACATGAAATAATTTTGTCTTTTCGAGTTTGGTTGTTATGAAGACCAACTTAATGACAACCCATAGGTTTTCTTTCAATACCTGAAAGAGCAACTTTTTCTCTTTACTGTACACTAAAAATGATAAGGTTGCATAAAGAACTTTTCGCAAAAAACACGTTTAAAGATAACTCGTTGAAACTAATAAAAAAATCACAAAAGTACTTGTGAAGTTAAGACGTTCTTGTGAAGTTTAAGTCAGAACAGACGTCATTTTTTATTTTCTGCATTTATGTTCAATGATTTCTTATTTCATTTGCGTTTTTACGATTTATAAATAAATAATGGATCGCTTTAAGTGAGACGCAAAGTGAGTCGCTAATATTTTAAATCTTAATAAAGTAAGGGGGTAAGGAAACATGCAGAAATCCCAAGACCAAGTTTATGTACTGTTTAATGAATTGTACCCCAACAGGTTTTCAAAAAACTAGTCAACAGTAAGCCGATTAGAAAATAACTCATTTAAATGGTAGCGTTAAAGATTGAACTAAATCAGGTAGACTGCAACCGGAGAAGATAAAGTGTTATATATCTTGCTCTCCATGCGCAAAATCCAATCCAACCTTCCAGGGTTTTGGCAACTAATTTTGATGATTCTCACTAGTCAATTAAAAATTTATTTAGGTGAGAAAAGTCCATACAAACTACAACTTGTTCATGAGTAAAGCCGGCAGATCCGGGCGGCGGGCCATAATCGTACGCGTCATACTACTTACTACTTGTATGTGCAAAAACAAAATTCATGAAAACAATACACTGTTGCAATTTAGAAAGATATGGGTTAAACTTACCCTGTTATTTACGTTGAGATGTGTGAAAACTTTGTGGGCCGCCGCGCTGTTTAGCCGGCTTTATTCATGAGTTAAACGAGGATGACTTCGATAGAAGGGCTGAATTTTGTAAAGGCATGATGGAAAAATGCAATAACAATAACTTCTCAAGAAATATTCTTTATTTTTCGGATGAAGCTACACAATTTAAATGGTGTTATTAATCGACATAAAAACTATTAACCAGTGTTTAACATATAATAATTATATGTTTTATAATTTATAATTAACCATATCAAAATAACCAACCAGTTGTGCTACGGCTGTAAACAAAATTTCATTTTGTTTACTTGACTTGAAAACGATTTAGGCTATCAAAAAATGTTTCAAACAAAAACTATTCGTCACAAAATTTGCAATAATTTTTGTTATAGGCAAGTTTCTGATAAAAAGTTAGCGTTAAACCATAAGTTAGGATTTTTGTACTTTATTAGGAAGAAGGTCGACGGACGCCGCGCTGCATTGGGCGAAAACTTACAGTATGTGAACTAAATTTTATTCTCAAAACGTTATTAATATAATTATAAATTACTAGCTGACCCGGCAAACATTGTTCTGCGATATTGAAAATGTGGGTTTATACGTATTTTTTGATCCCAAATCAAAAAAAAAAATACAAAAAAATTTTTTTGTCAAAAAAAATAGAAAATAAAATTCTGGACACCCTAATCACCTAGCAGTATGAAATATACTTTACGACCTATTATCATGAAAATCAGTCGAGCCGTTTCGGAGGAGTGCGATCACAAACACCGTGACACGCGATATTTATATATAAGATTCTCAAAAAAAGAGAGAGGTTCATTAAGAGATAGATGTAGACGTTGCCGTGGCATTACACAACTCTAGAGAGAACTACTCCCATTCCAATCCTTAACTTGCATGGTGCGGGGGCTTGATTCTCATTGAAATGGGGAGGGTACAAAATCGTCAACAAATGCGTTTCAACCCACAAACTGTATGTAGTGACTTACATACAGTTTGAAAGCGGATTACAAGTGTATTAAAAAATACACGTCTGTGGTTATGTATTGACGAGACAACAGACTATACAAAATATTCTATTCTAAATATTATAGCGCCGTGGCAAATAATAATAATAACCACCCCTTCCCCGCCCAGATCCCTGAGAGGAACTCTGGGGTTACTCTTCGGAGTAATTATAGGGCGAGTATTATTATTATTATTATATGACTGAACCCTCGAAAATATACATGCCCAGTGTTACCAGTAGGTAAAAGACAGTAATGGCAACACAATTACGAGGGTGGTGTTGGAGACCCTGGAACAATTTGAACTGTTACCAAGTCAGGTGGTGACGTTTTTGACCGATGAAGCACCCAGGATGCTAGTAGGATGTTTGCTTTCTGATCGCAGTTGTAGGTTTTTTGAATGTTACATGTAAAGTGCATGCTTTATATCTTGTAGTAGAAACTATTAGACAATGTGTCGTCGTATTAATAGTCGTAACAAAGTAGACGTCGACGCATTAATAGCGGATACAAAAAAAAGTGTTCTTAAAATCAGCTAAACGTCTTCGCGAGTTTCAAAGCAAATGTGCTGGTATTCCCGAACCACCACAGCCGATTCTTAAGCGTTGAACATAATGCCCAACATTTCCAGCAAATAAAAGCTGTTATTTTACAATTTAATCCTACCGGAGCCGCAGCTAGTAAGAAGAGCTAGGCCAACATTCAAAATGTGTTCCTTGAAACAGCCTTAAAAACTATTGATAGGAACTATAAAGGTTTGTATGACACCATACAAAAATTACATACAGGACAGTGCGTTGGCGGAGTCACTACAAATAGTGGAAGTAAATTCGCTGCTACAAGCTATAGGTGAAGCAATAAAGGAACCAGTTAAAAATATGTTCGAAAGTATTAGTCCAGGCTAGATAGTTTATGTTTTGGAAAGAATCCTGAATAGGGTTTTTCGGCGCGACAATTACGTAAAAAATAGTAGAAATTGATTGTGTATATTTTGGGATAAAATCGATAAAAGTGCCGAAAACCGTTAAACGTTAACCGTTTGCGGATTAAGTGACGACAAAAAAATTTTTTTTCGTAAAACAAAAAATAGCACGTTGTAGCGCTTGGATAAACGAAAAAAATGAGTTGTTGGTGATCAAAATCGGTTCAGAAGTTTCTGCACAAAAAAATAAAAACTGATGAAAAATGCCCATTTTTTGAAATCGAATTACAAGGGTTCTAATGGTCGCAGAAACTTCTGCTTCAGCTTAAATTGTAGCTTTTGGTGGTGCCTATCTGCAGCAAATTTCATGCAAAACTAATAAGAACCTTTTTGCATAAATCGAAAAAAACTAAAAAAAAAGGTCTTTTCGAAAAACGGCTTGAAGAAGCCGAAAAATGGTCGTAGAGCAGTTTTCCTGAGCCTAAATTACTCGTCATTAAATTCGCTACAAATCCATTATCATGACTTGTGGGAGAGGTTCATTCAATCGGCTGAAAAACGCGTTTGAAAATCAAGCGTCGCGTTGCTTCGAGCGCTCAGGTAAGAGAGTGAGGGGGAAATGGACGCGTGGTGGGGAAGCCTCTCCCGCGGCAGACCGGTCATGATAAGTTGTTTCCTCCCGAAGTCATAGAAAATATCAGTTGTCGGTGTAAAACTGGCTGCATGAAAAAACCTGCACAGTAAAAATACGGTATGCTGTGCACTACATTTTGCAATCCATGTTACGGGGAAAACTGTTCAAATGTCGAAATTATTACAATAACTGAAGATGAAAACACAGATCAAGACGGTTTAATGGAGCTTTTGTTAGATAACAATATTAATAATGAAATAGATGCAGAAACAGACGAAGATACACTAATGAATGAAATTATGTAAGACGAGGAAAATGAAAAAGCGTATATAAGATAAAAAAAAAATACAAATTATCACCGCATGTGTCATGTAAAATGTTATCGTGGATAGTTAAAATGTGTTGTACAAAAATTATATGTAACAAATATAAATAAATAGTAATACGTAAAAATTGCCCTGAACCTTTTATTTTTTACCTATTATTAATATGCTTATTATTAATATTTTCACGCTGCGCCCCACTTAAAAAAAAAAAAACATCAATTTTCGTCTAGTAGTTTTTTGAGATACGACGATTTTTACCGGCTGGATCGATATGAAGACGCGCGATCAGTTTCTGGCTGGAAACTAGAGTCTAGTTTCTAGCTAGAAGTCTGCGGCGGGAGATGCTTCCCCCACCACGCGTCCACTTCCCCCTCACTGGCTTACCCGAGCGCTCCAAAGCTAAACGCGTTTTTCAGCCGATTGAATGAACCTCTCCCAAAAGTCACAATAATGGATTTGTAGGGAATTTAATGATGAGTAATTTAAGCCCAGGAAAAATGCTCTACGACCATTTTTCGGATTGTTCAAGCCGTTTTTCGAAAACACCTTTTTTTTAGTTTTTTTAGATTTATGCAAAAAGTCCTTATAATTTTTGCATGAAATTTGCAAAAATAAATACATTTTTTTGCTGCAGATAGGCACCACCAAAAACTACAATTGAAGCCAAAGCAGAAGTTTATGCGACCATTAGAACCCTTGTAATTCGATTTCAAAAAATGGGCATTTTTCATCGGTTTTTATTTTTTTGTGCAAAAACCTGAACCGATTTTGATCACCAAAAACTCATTTTTTTCGTTTTTTCAAGCGCTACAACTTGCTATTTTTTTGTTTTACGAAAAAAAATTATATTTCGTCACTTAATCCGCAAAAAAACTGTTTTCGGCACTTTTATCGATTTTTTTTACTAAGGTTCCTACATACCGATTTTAACCAAAACATACACAATCAATATCTGCTATTTTTTACATAATTATCGCGCCGAGAAACCTTATTCAGGACTCTTTCTAAAAACTGAGCACTTTTCTGCTATATTGCCTGGCCTATATATTAAAGAAAGACACCGGTTTTACCAAATTAAGACAAATTTGTGATGGTGCATCTACAGATCCATTAAGTGAGTGGAAAGAATATTTTAATTAAGCTTGAATTACATTAGATGTACTTCAAGATTAGAAGTATTTAGATTTACATTAGATTACAAGTAGATGTCGAACGGCCGTTCTCAAAAAATAAGCATATATTTCCACGACAGTGAACAAGACTCTCGGTTTGTGATTGTACTGTTAACCAAGTTAAATAAGAGGATACTTTTTACATACATATATGGTTATAAAATGTGAATTTATTGTTTTTGTGAACAACATTAGTTACTTTCTTGTATTACATGTATTATATTATGATGCGTACGCCTATGTCTCACAGCACATTTCGGCCAACTCTAATGATTAGACTACAGAAGGAGCTTTAAATCAAATGCCTGAATATCATATCATTTCCTTAACACTGCGATACACAGTGGATAGTAGCATTTGGCTATTAGACAACTCCTTCTTCTGATTTCGTTGTTCAAACCTATGTGAACTGAGGTTTGAACAATGTTTGTTCAAAGAAAAAATTTTTAAGTTTGATGAAATGGGCTTAAAGTTTATTACATTAGAAACCTTTGCTCACAGATCTTCAGGCTAGGAAGTTATTGGGGTTAAGTTAATTAAATATTAAAGGTTATCCGCTAAAAGACTTCCAACACACAACGTTTCTAGTTTTATACGTAGCTACCGAGCTACTGGGTGACTGGGTTGAATGGTATTGGGTTATGGGGTTATTGAGTCTGAGGATTCCGATTGTCATATATTTAGGGTTATGGAGTTATTTGGTGTAACTCCGAAATACGAGGTTTTTAGTTTTTCATAAAGCATACTCTTAGGTTGGGTTTAAGAGTATGGAATTATAGCGTTGGAGTATGGAGTATGGAATTATATAATATGGAATTATAGACTTCTAAATGGTAGTTTATGATAAAGAAGTCACAATCTCTTTCTTTATTATATACCATGATTCACGATCCAACCTTATAAATGGCAAAATTGCCGATTTTAGAGCTTTTTTGAGGCTAGGGACGAACTACAACGTGATGGGTTTGAACCGAGTGCGGATTTGGATTCATACTGTAAATGACACTTGCCGGTGTAACTATGTAGCAACTCAACGAAACGCAGATACTTCTACAATGTTGTTTTAACAATTAGGAGAAACAAAATAAAGAGAAATTTGGCACACCCGGTGTGATAAATGTTAATGCTGTCATAACACTAAATCCGTATAATATTCAAAAATATTTAAAAAAAATGCTTTCTTTGCAGATAAGCATGCACTTTAAATGACAATTATATTAATTCTAAAATGTAGTTATACAAAGACTTTCTCCTTAGAGAGTTTTTTACATTTGTTGGGTTGTAATAATAATGATAATAATCGTGTACGATTTGGATCCTACCCGAATGAAAACAATTAAAGTTATGTCTATTATCCATTTACTCATAGAATTCGAACAAACAACGATATAATCGGATCAATATTGTTTTAAATAGAATGCATAATGCCATATTATTTTTTGTTTATTATGGCAGTTAAATATTGATAATGTCAAGGACGGTTTATCTACGGAAATTAGGAATAATCTAAATATAGACGAATGTTAGAATATTTTAAAAGTAATTTACAATCATAATGTAGATAAAATGTAATAAGAAGTTGTAAATAAATGACGGATTTTAAAAACTAATGACGTTTTTAGATTTCACGAATGACTCATAAAGCCAAGAGTTTAAATCAACGTAAAATAATTGTTAAACTTTTCTTAATTTCATACAGGAGTCTCATGAATATACGAAAATTAAATCCTTTCTTTTTCAGGATCGAAAAAGTAATAAAAAAATGTTCTTACTGTTAAGGAGTGTAAATTCTCCATTATGTAAAATATGCATATGTATAAAATGTGTTCATTATAGACAAACACTGCTGTATACAACTGGAACTACAACATTTGGTATCATGACACATAGGTAAATTATTTAACAGGAATTGATATACATATACAGTAAGCAATGGAAGTTATCATACACCCACTTTTTGAAGTTTGCTTAAATTCTGAAAATTTTTGTCCTATTACAGCATTGATTTTTTTTTTTGCTTCTGATAGGATTATACCTTGTGATAATCTGCGTCTAATAAGCCGAAGTTGAAGGCGGTATGTCGATTGTGTGAAAAGATATCGCAAAAAAAAGTACAATTTAAATGTTTTCAAAGAAACGTAAATAATTCCGAAAATAGTAAATCCCTTTTGAAGTTGTTGGACTCGTATTAAAGGGAAATCTTCAGTGTATCTACGTATTTGATTAATTGAGTTAATTGAGTAAGATAATTGAAAAAAATCCAAAGTTGAACCAAAAATATCACGAAAATTCAAAAAAAGCCCTGTACGCCACACATTACTCCAACAAAAATTTAGGATTAATATCCCTCTAGATCTCTCTGTGTTTTATTAAAATTTGCACATCGATGACGTCAGTGATACAGTGACAACAAACTTACAGTACTTTCATGGCCCTCGCAAATACCCAGATCTCAATCCTATTGAGAATCTGTGGGAGATTGTTAACCGTCGAATTCGGGATAACAACAGGTACTCCAATATTGAAGCATTGTATGAGGCTTTGTCGCAAGAGTGGACACAGATACCACAGCTTACTATTCAGAAGTTGATTGAGTCTATGCCCCGAAGGTGTGCTGAAGTCATTAAACATAAAGGCTATGCAATAGACTATTAATATTATTGTATTTAATACTAACGACCCGCCCCGGCTTCGCCCGGTTTAGGACATCACATTAGAAACCTCTAAAATTATCAGTGTTTCTCTACTATATTATGCATGTATTATACATATAAACCTTCCTCTTGAATCACTCTTTCTATTAAAAAAAAAACCGCATCAAAATCCGTTGCGTAGTTTTAAAGATCTAAACATACATAGGTAGTAGATAGATAGGGACAGACAGCGGGAAGCGACTTTGTTTTATACCATGTTATGATAAGTTGCTTAACTTTTGTCACCTCTTTTACAGCCATCATAACTGTTGATTTGATATATCTCTTACTAGTGTGCAAATAAAATAATTCTGTTGAAACATGACTTCCTGTAAGAATATGACCTACTGTTATATGATAAAGGTTTTGTCCGATTTTTACATTTTATTGTGTTATACCATTAAATATGTACAACTTGTCTTTGTTGCTTAACTTTTATCTGACACTGTATAAAGCTACTGGATTTGTAAAATGTTATGTTGCATATTATATAATAGATCTAAACATTTGTGTTCTGTTGTTATTGTCCAAAATATGTTTGTCATTAAAAGTTACATACCTAAAATGTGATCGTTTGGATTTCTTATATTCAGTGAAACAAAATTTTGTAAAATTCCATATTGTTGTTTCAACATACCTGCAAAAGAAAAAAACACATTAGGTAATTATATTGTATATGACTATTGAGTAACAACAAATACAATAAAAAAACAAGAAGTTGTAGTTGAGCAAGAAGTTAAACTAGATGTAAATAAATGTCAACAAATGTAAATAAGATTATATATTAGCCTGCCCTTTATTTATAGAAAATAGATTTATTTATTGAAAATACATGATACAATATATCCAAAAGGAGCAACATTTCACAGTGGTACATCAGGCGTTTAAGTTAAACGTGACCAATTAACGGAAAAGATAACAAAAACACTGAAAAGTCGCATAAGGACTGAACTTTCATAGGCTGCCAAATAAACTTGCACAAATATTTAGCTTACGAAAATTACAGAAACACAAATTACTACATATTCAATTTTTCAAACTGCAATCAAATGCTTCTTAAATTTAATTTCACTATAGGCGAAAAAGCACCTCAGTTTGAATTACGTCGAAATTTAAAACAATTTTTTTAAATGTTGTGCTAACGCCATTTTTACTCATTCATATATTTATTTTTGTTTGTAACTTTTATAACACAACAAAATATTAATTTGTTGACACCGTTGAATTTATTTTTAAGAGCATTAAAATATGCAATAATATACAGGTTTATATTCAATTTAAATATTTAATAAATTCAATTTTTTCAATTTCAATAACGAACAGCTAAGCGCCTCTCTTAATTACCACTATATTTTCTTCGCACAAAACATGTTAGGTAATAACAGAAAATGTTGAATAATAATAAAAGATTATAAAATGGATATCATGTTATAATAATTCCATGAGAATTGTTTTTAAATATTTTCCACAAATACGAAATAAAACAATAATAAAGTAATTCCTATTAAAACTGTGAGAATTTTACAATTATATGCATGCATATTCATGTCATGTTTTTATTTCACTAGTCTGTTAACTTCGTTGTGTAACGAACATAAATAATTCATATTTTAAAGTAATACTAATAATAAATAATGAATGCAATTGTAACGTTATTTCCTCTTTAGAAATTAATGGAATTACGTCAATTTGTGTCAATTTTTCGAAACGTTCATTATCAATATAAACAGACAAAACATTACAATTATTTTAATCTTGTTAAAATCTTTATATATGTACATACATATATATGAAAAATTCGTAATAGTTTTGGGATTTTTTGTTTTTGTATCATTTATCAGATTGTGTAATGCAATGCATTCAAAGCTTGGCAGCAGTTAATTACTTTTTTTAGAAAATATAGTTATACTCAAACTACATACTTTCAGAAAGTAGTTATACCTACCCAACTACATTTCTGTTGCTAAAAGTATTTGATAAAAGTAGGTAAAAAAAGCAAATGGCAGCGGTATAATGTGAATTGAAACAACGCAAAATCGTATTAAGGTTATACGAGTATATGGTATGAAGATACTCTGGTGGCAGCAATAAATATCATCTAATTGAAATAAAACACGTTTGGTCCATAGGAGACGTCAAGTTGACAATGAGCATAACTAGTTTTCCCGAAACTTTATCATCTAGGCGCTATTACGTGCTAAGCATGCATTTTATTTTGAAAATTTTTGACACACCTGTTTGTCCTGCAATTTTTGTATAACATTAATTTTCTTATTTCGGACTAGTAGTACGAGAGCCAACTACAAGATTTCTGTTCTCATGAATAGAATGCGATGTCTCGGCTATTAACGATCCTGTATTAAGTTTAATCACAAAGGGTACCTCATTTAGTACCTCAGGCAACAAGTACCCGTAATAGATGAAATATTTCTTTAATTATTTCTTTAATTATTTCGAAGCTTTGTCTTCACCATCTTATATCCTGTAAGACTGAAACATCCTGTCTGAAACATCCTGTATTATGAAGACAATAGAGTTTTTAAAACTTTTTGCTTTGAATCTCATTTGCAATTTTTGAGAGAGATGTGACAACAGACAACAGGTACGTATAATATAACAAAAATAGTAATATCATTAAGGGGCACACCTAGTGTGACCGCCTAAAAAAAAGGTGATTTTTGGGAATTAAATAAAAAAAAGTACTCCATCAATTGTTTTCAAATTTTGAGGATATATTTGTACATAAATAATGAATACACAGTAAAATTTTTAAACAAAAAAAATTAATTTTCAGCGAGTTATTTGCTATCTCCCAAGTCTCGAAAAAAAAAAGTTCCTCCACTGCTGCAGTGATTGCGGCCTACACAGTGGCTGGAATAAAAAAAAATAAAAAACTATTAAACTAGAAGGTATTGCCTATGCAATGACCCAGGATTGTGAAAAAAAGGAATTTAAGAAAATGACAGAGTTTTGAAAAAAAAGTTTAAAATCTCGCTCAAAAAATCTGATGATTTTTGGCGTGTCAAAATTACATTTTTCATCCAATCGAAAAACTGGAGGGTCATTGTATAGAGAAACATATACAAAATAAGCAGAAAAAAAAATCAAATCGATCGGATGATTTGTAATTGAGTTATAACTGCAGTAAATTAGAAAAATGCAGTTTGGAGAAAAACGAAAAGATAAAATGATTGATTTCATTGTTATAAATAGATAAATATCATACCTAGAGCTAATCTGCTATTTCAGGCCCATACAATTCACCTTCCTCTTCTTCAAAAACCGCCTGTTGGAATCCTATTATAATGACTTACGATGACCAGTGGCGGATTTACATAAGGGCATTTTGGGCACGTGCCCGGGGGACCCCACAACTCAGGGGCCCCCACAAGTTGAATAACCCATATTTTTTTGTCTCCTACATTTTCGAAAAATCAAAGAACGCGGAACATACACATACACATTGATCATTCAAATAATAAAACTTCTTCGAGAGAATATAATAATTAATAACCGATATACAATTAGATAAAAAAATTGATTTTCTTACAAGGGGGCCCCCACAGCCTTCGTGCCCAAGGGCCCGTTAAATATAAATCCGGCGCCGACGATGACGACAGAGTCCAAACAATAACTCAGGTAGGCCCCGTAGCAAACGTAACTTTCTAACCAATGAGCGGCTACTCTTTAGAAGGCTGTAGTTCAAAAAATATTTGAGATACGCACGTGAAATTTTAGTATGTTATTTTTAAAGGTAGAAATATGCAAAAACAAAAAATCGATTTTTTTTTCAAAGTTTCACACTAGGTGTGCCCCTTAATACACGCATTTGTTATATCAAAATAGCAATAAACTGGATTTCACCTTAAAATGAATCACTTTACATACATATGTGTTTTATTACCTACATTTGTTATTAGCATAAAGTCTAAAAATTAATATCACTTTCATAATCAGAATATGCATGTACATGTATAATTAATAATAACCTTGTAATACTTTGTGAAATAAATGAAATGTGCTATTTGTTAATGATTCCGTAAAATATTACTAAGGGTTAAAGACAATATATATGTATATTAGGGTGATTCAAAAAAAATATATTTCTTTTTTTGCAAATAGGCTTAAAAGTTCCGTTTTGTTGTAAAAATACGCCAGTTAAAATTTGAGCTCTTAATATTAATATTAGGTAAGATAGTCCGCATCACACTTTTCTATTTTCCATAAGAATAACATGGGATTTTTTGCACCTGATTTTTATTGCTAGCTAATAGTGTATTATATGGAAATTTTTTTTAACATATTTCGAGTCGAGTCGAGAATTGAACGCTCTATAAAAAAGGTCTCTTATGATTTTTCGCTAAGTCTACTGGTTCAAAAGTTATTCGAGGCCAAATTTGAATTCACCGCAAATTTGACCGTTTTTGTGTATTACAACAAAATTAATGGTTTTATCGAAACGATGTAGCCAAAATTTTATGTGAATTTTAAATTTGGTCTTTTAGAAAATGTTAGTTAACAATTTTTCGCTATGAAAAGAAAAATCAAACACAAAAAAATGTTTTCAGTTGAAATTACTAAAATTTTTATATTTTTGAAAGAAAATTGCGTTAAGTAAAATATTTCATATAGTTTTTCTCAAATTTTTTTCCGTACTCTGAGTACATGCTTTAAAAATTATCATTGTTAACTTTAAATTTCAAAACTAAAGGTGAACAATTAAACGGTCAAATTTTCGGTGAATTCAACTTTGGCCTCGAATAACTTTTGGACCAGCGAAAAATCATAAGAGACCTTTTTTATAGAGCGTTCAATTCTCGACAAAAATATGTTAAATTTTTTTCCATATAATAGACTATTAGCTAGCAATAAAAATCAAGAAGATGCCAAAAAAATGTTCCCATGTTATTCTTATGGGAAATAGAAAAGTGCGATGCGGACTATCTTAATATTAATATTAAGGGCTCAAATTTTAACTGGCGTATTTTTACACCAAAACGGAACTTTTAAGCCTGTTTGCAAAAAAATAAAATAGAAAAATGTTTGTTTTGAATCACCCTAATGTATATACAGAATTACTATTTATTTAAATTTACTGCCTAATAAAGAAATCAATGACAACCAATACTTATTGTATGATAAATAAAATCTGCAATACTGAGATTTTTGGGCAATAAATTATTTATTTATAATTTTTCTTAAACCTACTGCTTAATTTTGATAAGCAATTTTGTTAATATTGTACGTCATGATTAATTTTTGATCTAATATATTATAAGTATACATCAAATTTGAAAAGAAAGACAGAAATCATTATCTTGTTTCCGGCATAGAGATAAAAACATGCAAGGAAAATGGGAATGCTTCCAGAAATTACTTTATAAAACGAAACACCCATCTTCGAATACGTAAAAGGACAAAAAGGAACGAAGGAGGTCACAAAAGTGAAAAAATATGGCGCAAATCACATATCGTTTTTGAACTCTTGAACCCCAAATGTTTTCATTTAATCACGAATATATTTTTAAATATGTAAATCCTCAATTACTAGAATGAACAAAAAAAATCATCAATACGTGAGATAAAAGAGAATATTTTTCTTTAGACCGTAACGCTACTGCTGTTATTTGTAAAAATACAAATATATATATTATATATATTGTACATGTTAGTCAGAATTCAAAAACGCATTCCTTTGACTTTAAAAAGAAGGCTGTACAGTATACATATGATCTCCAATCCCAGCTTTATAAACAACCATTGAATTGTAATTGTTACTTTATTGTAAACTTCCTCGAAACTATATCGTTAAAAATAAAATACATGAAGCTTTTTAGTAGAAAACAATAGATAAGTAATACAGAGAAATCAAAGACATGGTAGCACTGGATACTTGCGCTATCAGTAAAAACAAAACTGTTAGTAATCGTTTTTAATAATGAAACACCAAGATTACAGCACATAATCAGTTCTTTCGCCACTCAATTTATACATAATATCACGCACAGCTTTAGGTACCGTCAATTGTCTGTGGATAAGTGACTGTATAATCACGAAATTTTATTTTATACAACTCGATAATTGGTTCTTTGTCTCATAACTGTTATTAATTACCGCTGATGATAGTAATGTACTGGTAACAATAGTGTTGATCTCAGCGATTTGAGCAACAAAAACGCAATAATTACGATCCTCTAAAAAATACCATCTCTCAAATCGCGTATTACAGGTAACAGCTGCTTGCTGATGATGAATTACAACAACGTTCTAAGATGATTTCGTAACGTAATTAGACTAAAATAACACCGGCACGCAACAAAAAAAAGTGGCATTTACAATAGACTACACCTCCATACCTAAAAGTTTTTTGGGTCGTTGAATCTGAATCCGCAGTCGTAAACCCATCACGTCATGGTTGTTCCTAAAGTGACTTTTTGTTATATAAGACACAATTTAGGGGTCAACAGAAATCCAGAGTGAACCCCACCCATAAACCCAATACTCCGAGATCCGTATGTATGAAACTAGAAACCACGGATCACAGGGGATCATTAGCAGACACCATCAAACCCAATAACCCTACAACGATTTGAGAGTCAGAATCTTCAGACTCAATGACCCCATAACCTCATACCCTTCAACCCAATAACACTCGGTAGCTGCGTATATGGAACCCAAAAACATATACTGTAAATTCCATTTTTCTGTGTTCAGCAGTGGTGGCTGGTAGAATTTGAAATCTCGTATTTTCGTAACGAAGCACATCATAAAACAAAAACAAAGTTTCAGTTTTAATTTCCTTCTGAAAATGCCAACTTGGTTGGCGAAACGCGCGTCGAGAAAAGTATAGTAGTTCGGTGTTCCTTAAAAAACGTCCAGTTTTTTGTTTCTACGCCGAAGGTTCCAGTACCCACTCCAAGAAGCACATCATATTTTAGAAGGTGATTACTAGACCTAAGTAGAAGGCTGTACTGGCGAAAAAACTGTACTGGCTGTACTCACGACAAAAAAAAATTCAAAAAACGTCTGCATCACAAGATTACCTTGGAAACGGCTTGCAAAATATTTTTGCAGAATCACCAAGTAAATAGTCTTTTAATGTAATTTAAATTTTTAAATATAAACATTTGTTTTTAATGCATGTGTATTAACGATGGACAGGGCACAAATACATGGAGTATAACGGCATTGGAATATGTAACCAAGACACCCTGTAAAAGTTAAAGTAAAGTGATTTCTTACATTATAAAAAAGTCATGCAATCTTCAGGACGTAATCATAGTAATAAAGCACATCCGTCTACCGTGTAGGCTAACATCAGATGGATACTTTGTGCATGCAGTTTTCCGGAACGGTTACCTTGTATTATTACAATTTTCCGAATAATCTTGCGTTTTTGTTTTATTTGTAAGCGAAACTATACTATTTTCGATTGAAATGATGTCGAAATAAAAACTTTATAGAAAATTAAGTTGTTATTGCAAAAGTCAAAACGCAACGTTTTAAATTTTAATCTCATTAACTTAGTAAAAATCGCACTGATCATGTGCAAACTGTAGGTACTGCAGTATCTATAGATATATGAATTGTATTGTCGCGTACTGTAAACAAATTCTTATATATAAACATTTACTGAGAATGTTTTTATTTTCAATAAAATTTAAAAATACAACAAAAACTTCGTATTCAATACTTCCAAAATAATTAATTTATCATATGATGTTTTTGTATTTCAAGGCATCTAAGATTGCTGTTATTGCTGCTTTTTTACCTTTATTACTTTATTTATTTTTTAGGTTATGTATAAACAATAAGTAGAGGAGGTCCTTAAATTCGACATTGTGAATTGGACAAATCGGATACGTTACATCCGATTCATAAATCTTACATACATACAACATAGATATCTAGCAATATGTAGGTATGTAAATATGTATGAATAAGTTACAGTCAACCAGCAATTCGCATTTGAACATACCGTATAGACATATCTTATAGAGTAATGAAATGACTTTATGATACCAATACATGATGAAACAAAAATAATTCAGTATAAAATATAGTTTAACTAGTGAGCCCAGTTTAAAGCTCATACTGTATGTAATACTGTAGGGTAGTTGCCTCTATATTTTATGTATAGTCTCGACTTCTGAAGCTGAAGGTATATTGTATGGAGCAGGCATCACCGACTGCGGGAAAGACATAGTTTTGTATGAACTTTTTTTTTTAAGAACGAAAACGTTTTTCTCAAAACGACATTTTTTGACCTGGCGATCACGATTTAGAAATATCTACTGCACCGATCGGGTTCAAATTTTAGGATGTTCACCAAATTTTGGTTCGTACTAGAATTAGATTTTTTTTACGAATATTCATTAAGTTGTTAAACAATTAAAGTTGAAGTTGTAAAAAAATGGTCAAAATATTAAAAATTGCGCCATTTTGTTGTTTTTCATTTTTTTTTTCATCATTCTAGTATCGGTTATAGCCACTTATGTACTCATGAATAATCAATTTGAATTTTTGCTTGCAGATGCTCTAAACTCCAGAAATCGTGGTCGCCAAAAAAAGGGACTTTTCAGGCTGCCGTATCTCCGCCGGATTCCGTTTAAAATAAACAAAAAAAGAATTGTCGACATACTTTATATTATCATTAGAGTTCGGAAATCCCGGCTTACCGCATGTAAAACTGTATTTACCTATCCAGCGTTCCCGCATGAGAACGGCGTACTACCGCGCAGACGTGAGTCCCGGGACATCGGGAAGGATCGGTCAGTGGCGTGGGTATGCAGGGGTAAGAAATACACGCGTATATAACTTACAATGCGCTTAAAAATACGGTTTATACTTTCATTATCATAGTTTTATAGTGTTGAGCCTTGCGTTGTAGCATACATTTCCTAACTTTAATTATCATGTATCAAAGTATTAATAAATTAATATAAATTCTACTTGTAAAAAAAATTGGAAAAAAGTTAAACAAATGTATAGTACCCCCTTAACTGACAGTGAACGTTTTCAACACGTGGTCTACATAATTCTAGATATTGGAACCAGAAAGATATTACATTATTTAAAACTAGTAACCGAAAAAAAAAAACAAGAAATGTAAAACAACACCGTCTTTTTACCTCTTGGAAAATAGAGCAAAAATTTTATAAAATGTAGGATACTAGGTACGTATTTGGCAATATTAAAAGCATCTTGACAAAACTGTTTGTATAATCGGCATAGTTCTGCACTTTCCCCTTGAAGTAAATAATGAGGATTCAGTGGTTTATGAGGTCGTACAACTACCTAATACACCAGTTTATTTATTGCATCAACAATTAAAAATAAACACAACAATCAACGAAACCATTTCGAGTACTCTTGGCAATATTTATATAACGTCCAGTTAAAGCTAATGAAACCGCAGATCGTTAGTCTGTTGAAACGAGTTACAAAATTTCATGGTTAAGCTAATTACCAGTCTGTATCAAGGTTAATGGGAACAATAATATCAGACTACTGTATTTCAAAGTGACGTACATCCTCATAATAGAGAACTTCTTCTACGAGTATACTGTTCTGAGTAGAACTCTGAGTACAGAAACTCACCGACAAATGGACACCCTAGATTTTAGATGTAATGTATTACCAATTTAATGAACTTAACTTTCAAATTCCAAAAGTTCAAAAGGTGGAGGGGTAATGAACATTTTCAAGTAAAATTTTTTTATATCTAATTTGGCACAGCAATAAAAATTAGGTTTGATATGCAACTATTGTAAAATCTCTAAAACGAAATGTTGGAATGAAATAAAAATTCAAATTACCACAACTTTTACAGATCTCGAAATTTTAGAGAAAATCACAAGAATAAAAATACTGTTTTTACTTGACAATAATGAAAAAAAAATATTTCACAAAAATTCTGCAAGCCGTTTCCAAGAAGGGGAAATTTTCTTTCCTCTGGGGAGGCAGAAATTTTTAAAAATTTTTTTTCGCAAGCTCCATTTGAAGTTTATGCCTCCTAGATAGGTCTAGTAATGCACTGCTGTGCATTATAACGGATGCCGAATGGACCAGTTATTGTAACTTTATTTATTATTGTGAATTAAGCTTCTTCGCGTTTTAGGCTCAACTTTTATGAGTAAGGTCCGGGAAAGTATGCTGTCACGCCAGAGGCACTATACAATTCTATGATAATTAAAGTATAACCGTATTTTTTAAGCGCATATTTCTTGCCCCTGTGTACCCACTGTCTGTGCGTACCCACGCCACTGTCTGTGCGTAGAATGTTATCCCGAACAAAGTCTTCGCGGGAACCTGTAATACACTTTCTCCGTAAGACGGCGAGCTATTCCGATATCGACCTGGCGGCGGAGTAAACGGGTCGACCGCCGCATTGAAAACAATTTCTTATCGCGAGTGACTAACTCGTTAGTTCGTGTTTGTATTTCCATATTATCTGATTTTGTGTAGATTTCTGCAATAATGGCACAGTCGTTACCATTTGTTAATAGACTGAAACATATTATTGAAAATTACGACGCTTTTAAAATAGACGGATATATTTTAATTATTCCTTGCAATCGTCGATATACCGGGTGACCACGAGATTACTACCCAGGCTCTAGCTGAGGCATGAAAAAAGATATCGATTTCAAATTTTGGGAATGTATATCATTGAAAGGGATGCAAAATTTAGTTATAAAAACAACCGATCATCACTTCCTGTTTGACCGGAAATGCCTTAAACTTTGTTATTTTATATGGAACACCCTGTATATTAAATATTTTTTTAATTCTACTGAAAAACCTAAGACTAAAACATGTATCATGTCCTATACCTATCTTTGACAGTTTCCGAGAAAATCGCGTTTAAAGATGTCAAATGTGTCATTTATAAAATTCTTTTGAAAGAAAACAAGTGAAGATAGGGATAAACTCATATGATATTTTTAACTTATTTTAGAAGCACTAAAGCCTGATATCATTAAAATTTCGCACTTCCGGCTCAACCGGAAAATACCGGAAGTCATCTTACTTATCTTAAGTAGCAATTTACTGCAATAATTTTAATGGAATGCCCTATAACTAATTGGAAATATGCTTCCCTGCGATTTTTTCTCACTTCTCCATACACTAGCAGCATGTCGATTTGATGTTCGCGAGTAAAAAGTGGCATTTTAAATAAAAGAGAAGTAATAACACTACCACCAAACGTTGTAAACAGTAAGAATTAATTGTCAAATTAAGCAACAATGAAGAAACTGACGTTTAAAAACAAAAGCCTGTGATAGCGCCTACCTATATTAAAATTCCTAGGCACCTCTGATAGATGCATTGACTGATTCTATCGTTTTCTATTTATGCATCATTCATACCTATGACATTCTGACATTAAACATTTAATATCTCAAAAACTATGACCTTTGGGTATAGGGAAGTGTACATAAGAATGATTCGAAATTGTTTGTAGAATTCAAATTTCTAATTAGTTATAGGGCATTCCATTAAAATTATTGCAGTAAATTGCTACTAAAGATGACTTCCGGTATTTTCCGGTAGGGCCGGAAGTGCGAAATTTTAATGATATCAGGCTTTAGTGCTTCCAAAATAAGTTAAAGATATCATATGAGTTTGTCCCTATCTTCACTTGTTTTCTTTCAAAAGAATTTTATAAATGACACATTTGACATCTTTAAACGCGATTTTCTCGGAAACTGTCAAAGATAGGTATAGGACATGATACATGTTTTAGTCTTAGTTTTTTCAGTAGAATTAAAAAAATATATAATATACAGGGTATTCCATATAAAATAACAAAGTTTAGGGCATTTCCGGTCAAACAGGAAGTGATGATCCGTCGTTTTTGTAACTAAGTTTTGCATCCCATTCAATGATATACATTCCCAAAATTTGAAATCGATATCTTTTTTCGTGCCTCAGCTAGAGCCTGGGTAGTAATCTCGTGGTCACCCGGTATATTTCGTGATCGTCGAGTGTGAAAAATATTTAGATTCGAATATCCATTAACAAAATATTACTGGTACTGTTAGAAAAGAGTAATTTTGGTTTGATTTGTTCATAATGTTTTGCGCATGTAGCCTTGCGTGGAATGTGGTCGACAATATTTACATTAGACTTTTTTTTGCCAAATATGTATCCGATTTTCCATTGCCTAGTAGCCATACATTGCGTAAAACATATTTACAGAAGACATACCAACGTAGCATGGGAAACATCAAAGAAGACATACGTAATAAATTTCTGTGGCTGACAGTAGGTAACAACAGATTTTGTAGTAATAAAGTCGTTAATGCCCCCGATATTGATAACTAATAAACGGGTTTTGCAAAAAGCGGCTAAAAGTATAGAAATAGTAGTAACACGTGTATTGTCCTATGTTGATGTAAAAAATAATAATGTACTGATGTTAGTGACAACAAAAAACTGTTAGTAATGCAAACAACTGTGCGAAATTCGTGAAAATAATATGCGTGTTGTGTCGTCCTCTGCCCATGTGAGCTATTTTGAATTTGCACCTTTAACTTCCATAGATGTGGGACGATAATTTTCTCTCTACTATCATATATATAGGCCAAATCGCTCACGTTCAACGATAATAAATTCAGAAAGACTACTGGTCGTGGCAACGAACGCTCAAGCAATCAGGACAGTCGATGTTTCCGAATGACACAAGTAATAGGTATGTATACCGTGTGTGTAAAGCCGACATCGGCCAGTTATGAAAAAGGACAAACAGAACAAACGATGTGAGGAAATTCAGGGATCGACTTCCCCCCAGGAGGGAAGGAACTAAAATAAATTATGTTGAATCGACATAAAATCACACCTCTACAATCAAGGCTTTCCTTTGTCAGTTGAGTTTCTGGACATAGTGTATATGCATATTGAATTACAATATTTACAATTGAAACGAAAATGTTAATATATCAATAATATAATTGAAGGGGTTAGAATAGAAAGGGTATAAGTACATTTTTTTTTAAATTATGGGATAACTGCGTTTTCTTATAGGTGAGATGCCTATTTACTGGAATAAAAATGGTGCAAGTGATTTTAAATACATTTATCGACATATATTGCGTAGTAGAAAAATCTGGTAAACCAAAGTACAGATTTTGTTGGCATAAAAAAGGATACAAATGCAATTGTACCCTTTTTATTCCAGCCCACAATATACTAAACAATTACTGAGTTTCAACCGATCCAATAATACTTATTTATTCTTTTCTGTTTTGTGCTATATAAACACGTAATGGAAAGTGATGAAGAAATAGAAAGTGCTGAAGGTAAGTTGCTGTGTCATATATATTATTATGTTATAATAAATACCAACAAAATCTGATGAACGCTAAATTTAAAAAAAAGTTACTCAACTCGAAGAAATACACCATAAATTTTTGGAGCCGGGCCACACATACATGGAGTATAACAGGTCATTTGGCCTAATAGAAAAATGTAAAAAAAAATTTCCGCAAGTAATTACACCACAAGATTGGAGTAATGAAATAGGATCAGCTTCTAAACGCTTCAAGATACGATAAAATAAGATGATACGAGAAAAGAAGATTTTTATTCATTTGCTCATCTCAATGCCACAATAGGCGATCCAAAAAAGGACATAGAGAAACAAAACTTAAGAGAAACTTCCGAGACATATGCTTTCCAGTTTAAGATTACTATTGATGATGATTTTCCTTTTACAACATGCGAGTGCCCTTTTTTGGGTAATGGCCGACCACCAAGAGATTTGCAGAAAATATTTTGCTCAAAGTTGAATGAAAATCCTATTAATATTTCAGTGGAAAAATGGAAAAATTTGCAAACACTTCTAGAATATATACCACCTGTATATCATAGCTTTTATAAAGATCTGAAGCATGGAAGTAAGAAAACTAAAACCGAAGACAAAAAAAAGAAATCAAACTTCCAAAACCACTGCTTCTACGTCAAAAAATACACAGAATGATGCTTATTTCGGTGATACGGATTCTGAGTTTGACGACGACGTGAATGATATACCTATACTGAACTCTGATTGTGACAGTAGTGAATAGATATGTTTTTTTAATTTTGGGAATAAAGTTTGTGTTTGCACATATTCTTGTTTTATTTTTACTTTATTAAAAAAAAATGTTTGGAATAAAAAGGGTGTAAGTGCTTTTTTTTTGAAAAATATGTGTATTATCCTAAACAACTTGAGCTAAAAATTCTACCATTTTTTAATTAATCAAAATAAAATTAGATTTTGCTTAAATGTTTTCCTTACTTTTATATAGTTACTTAACTTTAAGATCAAATATCTTCAAACGATGAAAATGTTACTTATACCCTTTTTATTCTAACCCCTTCAATTGATCATTTTATCCATTCAATGCTTTTTAAAAAATTAGATTTTTAAAAGAGAGTACATCTGAGTTGTTATTAATTAGTACCTTGGACAATTAAAACTTTCCTCAATAAGAACAGACAGTCGCCAATGACAAAAAATATATATCACTTGGCAAATAAAGGAAGAAAATACAAACTTCCTATTCCTATAATTGATCAAAATTGTAGTGCTAGTCGTTGATTTTTAAATATCTATTTTACTAATAGACCAATGATCCTGGAGTGGGTACTGGAACCTTCGGCGTAGAAACAAAAAATTGGACATTTTCCACGAAACACCGAACTACTATACTTTTCTCCAGTTTTAATCTTCTTCCAGTTTTCCACCAGTTTTAATCTTTTCCTGAAGATGCCAACTTAGTTCGCGAAACGTGCGTCGAGAAAAGTGTAGTAGTTCGGTGTTTCGAGGAAAACGTCCAGTTTTTTTTTTAATTGACCAATGCCAAATTAAACCACATAATAAAGAATAAATTAAATAAGATATAAAGAAAATGACAAGCAGATAGTACAAACATATATTTTATTAATACGTGTACAATACATTTTATATGACAGCTTTTTAAAAAACTGATGATGAAAACTGATATTTAAATCTTGCCGGGAGTGATTAGTGTGATTACTACTGTGTAACGGCAATTTTTAACGATAACACAACGCGAAGAGAATAATGCTACATTTTATGTAAAATTTGGAAATGTAACAGTCAAAAGAAATCAGTGTCACTCTACTGTTATAGATACAGTATATGCAGTTTAGTAAAGACACATCCACAGAAAACGTCATCAAATTTGGCTATGAACGAGAGATATATAAATTGCGGTCATGTCGAAGTTTTTCGGTTATGTCAAACTTTTGACAAGTGACTGTTACAATTGTAAAATAAATAATGGCTAAATTAAAAAAAACATTGTACAATGTGACAGCTTTGACAATTAAAATAAAGTTATAAATTTAAGATTAATAGAAATACGCTTTTTTTACTCCGCCAACTTTGATGCCTTTTTTGGATGGCTTGATATTTTTACTTAAGTAAAGGATTCAAGTTAAGCATTGTTGTAAATTTTTATAACAATGGACGCAGTGTCTCATCGTGTCACTTATGATTCGTCCCACACTTGACTTTTTTTTGCTTACTATTGGAAAAATGTTGTTGAAAAATCTCATTTAATATATCAATATCAAATAAGTAACTGACAAGCACGAATGAATGGTCAGTTACAGGCTCGATACTCAAATAGCCATATCCACAAAGATAATAATAGACATCAGATACTCAAATACTCTCTCTTGAATATCTCTAGAAAGAATATTTAAGACATCTTTTCCAGCTCTGCCCGTTGGATAGCCAGCCAGCAATGTCAAGTAAACACACTAATAAATAATTGTCACCGATTATTGCATGAAAACATTTTTGTTTTACTTTTATGTCTTATTAACATTAATTACATCATGGATTAATTAACTACAGCCGAGAATATTTTATAATTACGGCGTATCGTAAATAATTTCTCATTATTTATAACCCACAGCATAATTAAAATTACTCTGTAGCCTACTGATACCCGGTCTCGTTAGGTGTAATTAGAAACAGAAGACGAACAGATTATTTTCCCTGCCAATTGTTGCATATATTACAATCTCCATTATTTTAGAGTAATTAAAACACTTACGTATGAGACACGTATGTGATGTTGTAAAGGTACCTAACATCAAATTTATCGATACAATAAAACGCATAAGTACATGGCGAGTTCGTGAGAATTTCCATCCCTCCTTTCTCTGTTATTTTTAGAGCTACGAACAAGACTTTTTTAAGAGATCTTTTAAGTTATTTTTTCTGAAACAATATACAGTCAGAAAAAACAATTAAAACAAAAATGTAGCAGTTGTTTAGCTAACTTTTTTTTTTTTACGGAACTCCCTATCAGTGGCGGTTGGTGATAAAGAGCACAGGGGCACGTGCCCAGCCCAAATTTCAATAGAAAATATTTCTTTTGTGTTAATTTACTATAAATTACTGTTACAATAATATCAATTAATTGTATACGACAAACTATTCATATTCTAATTATTATTCCTTTTATACCACAAATAATGATTTTTATCACATATGTATGACAGACTATCGATCGAGCACCGAGCCACCGTAGTCTGAATTCGCATCGAGCCACCGTAGTCGCATTTCGCGCGCGTGAGCGAGGGCACACAGTATCCCAGCCCTCGTTTTTAATCGGGCTTTTTCGGTGACTGGTAATGCTTGGAGACAATTGCAGCAGACATACATCGTTAATCGTTCGAAAATCAGCTGAACGGGTCACACTTGTTGAGTGACCTTTTTAGTGATTGTTTATTTTCTTCGCTGAGAAGTGTGTTTTTACTGTTTTTGATTGTGAAACGTTTCAAAATGAATTCGATGGACTTTTTATTGACTAATAAAGATATTACATACGAGATCCGAACGGAAATTAAACGGTTAGGAAGGCCGATACCCGATTTGATTATTTCCAAAACAGACGTAGGAAAATCGCGAAATTATTCACGAAATTTGAATAGTAGTGTCTACGACAGATTTAAGTGGTTATGTGTCCTAAAAGAAGCAAACTGTTTTGTTTTATTTGTTTAGTGTTGGGTGGCAACCAAAGTGCATGGACTCAAGAAGGGGTGAGTGATTTAAAACATTTAAATGAACGAGCTAAGAAACATGCTAGCTACAATGAAAAACATTTACATAACATCTTAGATTTTAGTGTGTTGGGAAAGGTAGACATAAGGCAACAGCTTGATAGTGCTTATCGTGAAAATATAAGAAGTCACAATGAAAATGTGGATAAAAACAACATATTTTAAACCAAATAATTAATTGTATTAAATTTTGTGAAACAAATCCGGGACTTTAATGAAAAGGCGATTAACATTTTTGTGAACAATAAGGACAGGCGAGCTGATTTCCTCTACAAATAACGGTAAGATACCTATATCAAATTTTTTTCACATGTTGCCACCCATTATTTTAATATATTTAAACCCTCAATATTCGTGACTAAATATTATTTCAAAAAGCTACCAATTCCCAAAAATTATTCTTGTGTCTATATTTTTATATAAAAGAATTTTTCATTGAAATTCTGAAGTGTCAGTAAAACGCATGACTGAAAATTTTAAAAATTATCGCCTGCGCGCCGTTGGTAGCTAATAAGTAATCCTACTGACACACCCTGTGCCCACCCATGTAACACACCCACGAGCCGCCTCTGCTCCCTATATTTTTTTTCATTCTGATTATAACGATATAATTCCTCTATATCGTACATACTTTCTTCCCCAGATTTTTAAAATATTGTGCATCGGAAACATAAACTAACAAGCTGGACATGATCTATTTTATAGTAAGTTGTGGACGGTTACTCTTTGTTGTCAAAAATGGACACAAAAATTACTGTCTTAGCTCATTTATTGCTAATATCAGTAAAATATTCATTTTAAGGACTAACTTAACGTGTTTAACACATTTTTGTAACTATGTATTATTTGAGGTCAAATACGTCAAAGTAATAAGCAGGAGTTATACGTAATTTTTGTGTTTATTTATGATATCAAAGAGTAATCATCCACAGCTTACTATAAATTACGTTATATTGTCGTGTATATATACCATATGTGTCAATAAACATCGGCCAGTTATGAAAAAGTACAAACAGAAGTGAGACGACAGATAAGAAGCAACCGCATATGCATCGAAGGTAGTGAGTGAATAAGACTGACCGGCTTTCTCACCACCTGGGCTAGTCATTAGAACCGTTAGAAACGAGAAGTGTAGAATTTGTCCTTTTTCACAACCGGCCAATGGCTGGTGTATACATAAGGTATATTATTTTATATATTCGATGCATGTATAATGTTCAAAAAACCTGTGGAAGAAAGTATGACGTAATATGTTAAACTATATTGTAGTCATCTGAAGAAGTAGAGGAATTCAACAAACAAAAACAATACACGGTGTTTCGTAAAGTATATTTTTGTTTTAACTGTTTTTTGACGACATATTCTGAAATTTCAGAAAAAATAAGTTGCTCTTGTATTTTTTTTCGTAGCTAAAGGGGGGAGGAGGTAATTCTCACGAACTTACGCTGTACCTAAAAAACTTACCCTGTAGGTACCTATAGACTATGATAAAATGTACAAACTGTTTTCAATGTTTGTGAAGTTTTTGGTTTCATCTGACTAAAGATTAAAGTGTGGGGTGCATTGTTAAGAGAAGTTGACGAACAATGGGCTGCATTTATTGCACAATATTTTTCCAAGGTCATCCGAAGTCAAACTTAAAAAAAGCATATTTGTTGGAGCAAGCGGTATATTTTTAGTGTACATTTTTCATATTTGCATATCTTATAAAGTGTGTCCCGGGATAGGTAGGTAGCACACTCTTGTAAACTGTCTTATTCTTCATTTTTAGAAAAAACATCATCTTGACAAAACGTGTTGCTTATCTTGAAATACCATGGGCAGTAGTCAAACTCGTGATAAAATGTACAAGGTGTTCGACAAATTAAAAAATGTAAATGTTCTCAGGCGAAATGAGTTTATCTTTTTTTTTGTATAAAACTTTATTTAACAAAATTTGCAAACTCAAGTAGTGCTTAAACACGAAATTTGGTCAAAAAAATTATATTAAGTATATAATTATAATAGACGCCACAATTTTTTAACCGTTTTATTTTATGAGTATCCGAAGACAAAATTCATGAAAAGCGATTCAAGAGTTATCTTATATTGATCAAAAAAGTTAAGCAGGATTTTCTCTATTTCCAAGAACATGTGGCTAAGAATTGGGTGAGCTAAATTGGATTAAATATTACCATGGATAATATTCTCTCAACACGTTGAATAGTTCTAGTTTTAACTATTTACTTTGCAAATATTTAAGCTTAAATATTGTAATTTTGTTTTTTTTTTAAATTTTATCTTCAGTTACTCATAAACGAAAATAATTAAAACATTGTGGAGTCTATTTTTGGCCAAATGTCATTTTTATTATTTTTTTTAAATTGTATGTTAGAAAGTAATAAAAGTAGAACGATATAAACTGGTTTTTGCGCGGAGTCAATATAGTTCTCTGTTCAAAAGTTAGAGGGGGGAGAGATTTTTTGAGCTGCACTGTATGTATGTAATAGGATTCAAACTTTTTATTGTAAAACAGAGTCACATTTATATTATTTAAATAAAAGTTAATACGCACCGAGCGTATGGCTTACACTGCGGCAGGATATCTATCATATAACTCGGCTTTTATATGTATTATGTGACTGCCAGCTTTCCGTGGCCTGTTGGGAAGCGATCAAGGTCATCGGGATGTGATGCGTGGATGCTCCTGTGGATGTAGTTTAACTATTTTGCTACGTATAAGAGCTATGATGTGTTCCTGTTAAAAGGGCATATCTGTTCCCAAAAAACCTGTGTGGCAACTGAGTATATTTACTGAGGAATGAGTATATTTATTAGGGAACTAAAATTTGGTTTGTGCAACTGTAAGGACATTACCAACTAATTTTTCTAGTATAGTACCACGGGATTGTAACGTCACCACAAACATGTGGTATATATCCAAGAATACTGATGCTGTTTTATAGTGCTGATCCCAGTTTTGTAATTGGGAAGTAAAACTTTAATTAAACTATAGTAATGTTATAGTGTATTGTTAAGGGTTTCCGCGTTTTAAACCCAAATTTTATGATTCGTTATGGGTAAGTTTGTGTGTTATTTTTCGTGACACTGATGTTATCGAGCTTGGGCGATCCTGTCATGTAATATAAAGTTTGTACCCTAATATGTGCGTATGTAATTTGATATTAGGATTTATAATACAGCAGCTACTACATCAGTAATAACAAGATAATGTCATTGTTAAAGCGTTCAACATGAAAAAGTACCATCACAGCCAGGCTGCTACAAACAGGGCGCTGACTAATGAACACTTGCATGCAGTTTTCAATCTATCCATTAGGTGCACTTAGGAGACAAAAAAATCAATTCACAGACTCCAGGTCGTAAAATTAATGGCGCTACATGCTAAGAGATACACGGTTTTATGTTTGGTTGGTGAGAAAAGAGTTAATTTATTATTTTTTAGTCTTTCGTTCCGCGACATATGGTGGATAATAAACCCTTTTATCTTTTAGCGTCGCCTTGCGTGTCTGAGACAATCCAACAGATATTTACGTTGACGAACCACTGCATAAGGAAGTAAGTACTGTAGTTGTACATAAACTAGAGCCCGGAGATTAACAATAGATCTGTGTTTTACCAGGGGCGGCTCCAGGATACCACTATTAGCGCGTTCCGAAAGGTTAAACAGGTCTTACCTCATACATGTGATCGTGATTGTTGTAGCCCAACTAATCGGTAAAGGAACCATAATCACAAAACACAGAACTTGCATACACACGGTAACCGATGCTATATCGTGTCCGTACTGCCAGTTGAGTTTCCATAAATTATCAATAACTGTTCAATACGTTCAAGAGTTAAGTTATAGCACCTGTAACTTAAAATAGCTGCCTGTACCCATGTGCCCCAACGAGTCATAATATGTTACATGGTGACCTATTGGTCACTATTGGAATAGGTTACATGGTAGTAATGGTGACCTTTTCTTCTGGATATTGCTTTCATAAATATGTATCACATTCAAGGCTGTCAACACTGGAGTAACAATTTCGGCAATTCGGTGAAGCCCGTGTGTCAAACATATGACGGTGTTCCTCAACCGCTACGCTAGGTATGTTCTGTCCTTTAACATCCGTTGTTTCGTCGACGCTAAGCATAAGAGGTTTATCGTGCAATTCCGAGAAAATATTTTTTTCCTCGCACAAAGTCTAAAAAATATGTAATTTTCAATACCTATGCGTCGATAATTCAATTAGATTCGATTTTCAAAACTATAAACGATAAAAAAAATAATTAGTCATAGAGATTATGCACTAATGCAAGAATTTAAATAGTATTCCGCTTATTTATGAAACTTAGATGGCATTAAAGCTCTCCATTCGTATTGTCTCGGAGAAATAATCAGAAATCAGACGTTCACGGAATTTCTATTAAGATGTCACAAAAACCATTCTCCGCGAAAGTAAAATATTAGAATTTCTCGCATATGTGCATGTAATCCATTGCATTTTAAATAGGAACAATTTTAACATGTAGAGGTCACCAGTACATAGTCAGCAGTTTCACTTGTCAATCCGTATCAAAAAAGCTATTTGGTACATCTAAAAAACATACATTCTGAGAGAATAGAGCCCCTTATACAGCGCTCTAATATATTTACATCTTTTTTGTAGAAGAACTAATAAAATCACCGGTTATTAGAAAATAAAAAGTACATGTTATGATTTGATCGAAGTACATGAAGTTTTGATATGCATAGAGTGATTCACGATGAACCATAGAATTTTACTACAGCGAAAGTTATTCAATTTTATCTAGGTGTTAGAAATTATTGCAATTCTTTTTCTTAATATTGAAGTCGACGCCACCCAGTTGTACTTTTCCTTTCACCCAGGTGACGTAGATTTTTCAATAAACAAAATTAACCTGGATCTTAAGTCTATATCTGAAATGACGGAAGCTCATGGCCTAATATTAAATGAAAACAAAACAGAACTTGTGGTGTTTGGTACTAAAAACCGCGAAATTGTAAGAGATGATCGTTTTAAAATTATTCTTAACAATCAAGTTTTGACACCTACTAATTGCTGTAAAAACCTCGGACTTTACTTGGACGATAACCTACGATTTTCCAGTCACGTAAAATACTTGTTAAAAAAAATCGTTTGGTAAACTGAAAATGTTATATATTCATAGAGATATTTAGCACTAATCTAAAATTACAACTATGTGAGTCTCTCATCCTTTCCAGTCTTACTTATTGTGATATTATATACTGGCCCGCCCTTATCACATCCGATCAAAACTCCTTACAAAAAAATACAGAATTCGTGCATTAGATTTTGCTTTGCCTTGCGTAAATATGATCATATTAGCAGTAGTTTTCGGAATTCAGGTTGGTTAAATCTTAATGAAAGATTCCAGCTTCACTTATTAACACTTACATTCAAAATTGAAAGTACTCATACCCCTTTTTATCTTTTTGATAAACTGTTTAAAGGATCCGATATTCACGAACGTGCAACTAGAATGTGTCACTTGTACACCGTTCCTAAACACAGTACTGCTTTGTTTGAAAGATCTTTTACATACAACAGTATAAATTTATTCAGCGATCTTCCCCTAACGATTAAATCTTTTTCTTCAGTTGCCACATTCCGCAAACATGCCAGGAAGCACATATTGACTCTTAGGAAATAATTAGCATTAACAATTTTAGATTGCTTATAGATTTATATTGCTAGGCTGTTTATAACGCATACATAGATATTGTTTATTGTCTAACTTGCTACTCTTTTTATGTATACCTTATTCTAAATAATAATTTTTGTTAAATAAGGTGGTTGCGTGGTGGAGCAGCTTTGTTGAACGCCGCCACCTAAGTAGATTATTTTTTTGTAATATTTTAATTTACGTGTAAATAAAGGCACATTTATTATTATTTTTTATTATTAAGTATCTGGAAAACCGTTCATTTTAGAGATATGTCACTACCTATCTCTATCTTTGAATTATACTAATATTAGTTTAATACTACTTTAATAACCATTTTATTAAAGTAGTATTAAACTAATAAGTATAATTCAAATATTGCGAAAAAATATATTATGTCATTTAAAATACCAAAGTTACTGAAAGAAACGGCGAAAGTAACAGAAAGTCGGCATTATTTTAGATGAGTATTTGAGATGAGTATTAGATTTAGAGAGCATTGCTGGAAATACCCTGAAGCAAATTTTCAACTTCATATTGCTCATATTCTCGTCCTTTTCACGGTTTCAAAACGTTTAACAAGCCACTAATCATGAGGCATCTGTACAGAGTCGGTCCGTGTTAAATTGGGTATAGCAAATATTAATACTTGCTAAATAAAATTCTATGTGCAAGAGAAGGCGGTGTGGGATGGGCGGAACGTCTTAATAATAAGCACAACCCGGCGTCGGATCGTCGGGATCACTAATCTGTATACTAATGATTAGACAGTAGAATAAACCCCGTCTTTTCAGCGGATTGGAACAACAGTTATTTTGTAAGTTAGCAACACAGGTGGGACACCTATGTTGCCTAGGGGCGTAGCATATGCGCAGAAACGCTTTGTCGTTTAAACGTGTAGAAAGTCTTATCCTGTATAATCACTTAAGTCAACAAATCTGACTATGAACGAGAGAGATGGAAATTGTGGTTATGTCGAAGCTTGATGGGAAACTTTGTTGTTGTCAGACATTTGACAAGTGGCTGTCACAATCGTAAAACAAATAATAGCTGTCACATAATGTAACAGCCCTAACAATTAAATAAGGTTATATCTACGTTTAAGAGTTTTTTGCTCGGCCAACTTTGATGATGTTTTTTTTTTTTTAGATGGCTCGATACTTTTTTGACAAGCAGTTGCTAACTCTTACGTAGAGAGTTGCTAATTTAATTTTTACATTTGTAACGTAGGTAAATCTAACTTTTCTGAAACATATAGTGTTTCCCAAATTTGTTATGCCCTGCATTGGTATCTTGGTTATTGTTGGACCAATTTTAAGACGCATTCGCTGGCGTTGTGGGAATATTTCTATTTCATTTGTTTCTGATTTAAAACCATTATAAAACATATTGTCTTACAGAGTGTAAGACAATATATTTTTTCTAAGTAGGCAACAATTTGCAACTTATAAACAAATAATAATTAACTACTGAAAATAATGTTAATTGCATAAAATTGTTTTACGGTTCCTCCTATCTATCCTATCTGTTTAGACTCTTTTGGCAAAGCTTTAAAACTGAATTTAACTGATTAATTGAATGGTGCAAACTACCTCCACATATCGCAAGAACAAATAATACAAATATACAAATCAAATTTCAGCAAAATAGTTGCTCAAGGCATAATAGCGCACCCGTGAGCCAATTTTATGGGGAATTTTAATAAAATAATTTGAAATGCTGGGACAGTTTTACGGCCAACCAGATCTAAGTCGGTTCGTTTGACCTCTTATCTACGGGGCATACAAAAAATGAAGTATATGTATGTATAAAGGTACATATATGTATATGAAGTATAAGTATAACATGTGGAGGTAGTTTACACCATTCAATTTATCAGTTACATTCAGTTTTAAAGTGGTGCATGTAGTTTTGTAGCAGACAGTTTTATAGTGGTGCAGGCAACTAGGTTTATAGTTTTATAGTATTAAAAGTGTTTAGATAAGAAGGAACGTTATATAAAACATTTTTTAGTTTACATTATTTTTAGTAGTTCATTACTTTTTTCGCATACATCGTTTTAAATCAAATTTTGAGCGATATTTCATCACATAAAAATCCAATATGACGTCCGAATGAAAAATAAGAGTTAATGATGTTAACTCAGAAACAAATGATAACAGAAATATTTTTATAACGTCAGCGAAAGCATCTTAAAAAAGTGGCCTAACAATGTACTCGTTAAAATATCCAGTAATTATAAATTAAATATAGGGGACATTTTCTAAGACGCACCTTCTCAGTTTTTTGGAATTATCTCGATAACAATTACAGATAAACTGAATTTCTTGAACTAAAACTTTCCCGATTTAATCGTCTTTCTATCTCCAGCAATAACTGAGATACCAATGCATGGACAACCAATTTGGAACAGACTATGTCGCCTATATTTTGACCACCCATTTTAGAAACATCTTTTGCATATTTCAGTATCTTTAAGAAAAGTTCAGAAATACTATAGCCTACTTCATAATATTTATGACCAAAATTGCGTTTGAACCAACAGTTCCATTTTGAACTTTGTTAAGAAATACATATAATATTAGGCACTTTAGTTTATAGAATATGTTTTGAGTTTTTGAATACGTTTTTCAACGTTTGTGTTGGATAGGTACCTGTGGAAAATGCAGGGTTAAGTAAATTGCCCTTAAGGGGTTAGACCCTCTGGAAAAAAATTATTTTTCAATTTTTTTTTTGCTTAAATATTATAAAAACATCCCAAGAATGATATCCAGAACGAATTATTACTAGGAAATGTTTAACAATTATTTTTAACCTAATTTGTGAAACAACTATGTCGCTAGGAAATGTTTGAAAATACCGCTCCGCTGCGGTATTTTTAGTATCATATATATAGCCTAGTATTTTGGAGTATCTGCGGCTCCATCGATAATTTGGAAAAGATATATGATCCTGGTATAGCAGACTAAAGGTAAAAAAATTAACATGCCTGTATTTTAACGCCTTAGATACATTATCTAAAGCGGTACACGATTTTTTTCGATAGGTTAAAAATTACGGTTTTTATAAACAAATTAATACCGTTTTTTTCATAAAATTTTATTTTCTTCTTTCAAACTGTTGGTATTTTGCGAAAAATCAATATTTTACAATAATCTTGTGTACCGATTTAGAAAAACTCGTGTAGATAATAAAAAACAAATTTTGTTTGTTCTAGTAGGTACCTGTTAAAACATTCATGTGTGGCTCACCGCTGGTCAACAAAAAAAAGCGTATCTATATATTCGATGTGTATTTATGACGCTATTTTTTTTATCAATTGTTGATCGCTTTATTAGTGGAACAGAAAAAAATTCCCAAAGAATGCCTTAATTTTTCGCACTCCAGAGGGGTCTAACCCTTTAAGTAAATTACAATATTTAAATGGAATCAGGGACGTATTTCTAAATTATGCGCCCTGAACGAATATGAACGGCTGCCCCAGTACCAGTACAGTTAGTAAATGTAAAAAGAAATATTTCCGAGCTGACAAATAAAAACTTTCTAGTTATTTATTACTCTTAAAATTATATGTCATAACTTATAAATATGAAAATATATACATATGGGACATTCTACGCCAACTTCGCAACTGAAAAAAATAGATTTCTCTGAAACTTTGTATATAAGTAGTGTGATAAGAAAAGTCGATACCTAAAATTTTAGAGCTCAAGTCACATTACGCTCTCGTCACGAGCGATCACAAAATTAGAGCTTTTTAGAAAATCTCACATTCGCCACTGTTGTAGGCAAATGAGCGCGAATGAAAAAATTTGAAAAAAACAATAAAAACATGGCATTTTTCCCGTTTGAATTCATTAAGGGTAGTTTTCACCCCTTTTCAGAGGATTAAAACTTTAAAATAGAAATTTGGAAAAGCATGACTTAAAAAAAAATGTTTTGACCTTGACAACACCTTGACAACATTACTTTCGGACGGCTTTTGTCTCAGAATGGGATGAGCAACGGTATGACCGCTAGACGGCTCGAACGGTGAAAAATTACCATTTTTACGTTATACATTGGTAAGTTTTGGTACATGGTACAGATTGGTATGTAAAAAAAAATGTATGAAAACCTTATAAGGTTTTTAGGGTCGCTGATTACGAATCTGGTGTCCCATTTTGAAAGTTAGTTTTTTTATGGGGCCCTCTATAACAAAAAATATGACGAATCACGGAATTTCAAAAATACCACGGTATTCTACACAAAATTTTGAGTAAAAAATGTCTCATGCTATTTTTCAATTTAAGGCGTATTTTTAAAGCAACAAATTTAAAAACTTTTAATTTCAAAGGGTTCAATTTTTTTTACTCTAAAAAATACGCATTAAATTGAAAAAATGCAAGACATTTTTTACTCAAAATTTTGTGTAGAATGTGGTATTTTTTAAAATTCCCCAAAAAAAAAAACGAATTTTCAAAATCGGACACCAGATTCGTAATCAGCGACCCTAAAAACCGAATAATAAGGTTTTCATACATTTATTTTTTTACGTACCAAGATATAACGTAAAAATGGTAATTTTTCACCTTTCGAGCCTTCTAGCGGTCATACCGTTGCTCATCCCATTCTGCGACAAAAGCCATCCGAAAGTAAAGTTGTGAAGGTGTTTTTTTAAGCAACATTTTTTTTTAAAGTCATACTTTTCCAAATTTCGATTTTAAAGTTTTAACCCTCTGAAAAGGGGTGAAAACTACCCTTAATTAATTAAAAGGTATTTTTTATCGCAATCTACGGGAAAAATGCGATGTTTTTGCTGTTTTTTCACATGTTTTTCATTCGCCCTCATTTGCCTACAACAGTGGCGAATTTAAGATTTTCTAAAAAAGCTCTAATTTTGTGACCGCTGGTGGCGAGAGCTTAATGTGACTTGAGCTCTAAAATTTTAGGTATCAACTTTTCTTCACGTTCTATTTATATACAAGTTTCAGAGAAATATATTTTTTAGTGGCGAAGTTGGCGTGGAATGCCATATATACGTTTAATTTTTTTAGAAGACCATTTAATTTAATATTTACAACTATATACGATAAACTAGTATTATATTTTTTTTATACGATAGAGGGGCAGACGTTAAAGAAAATCGAGATTGTCAACAAAAGACCAGAACATGCCGCTCCGAGCAATCGCCCCCTGCGCCCTTAAAAAAATACGTCCCCGAACGATACGAATCCTTAGTCACGATTTTGCACCACCTTGCTACTTGATCATAAGATGAGAAGCAAATCAATTAGGTTTCTAATCACAATCACTATAACTACACCATCTTTAACACTTATTTCCGAATCATCTTTTGTTAGCGAAAAAAAAAAACTAGTCGAGACGGACAGTAAAAAATCGGTTGGAAAAAGTGCAGTAATTATACATATTTACTTATCGCTTATCGGCTAAAACAGCGTTTTTGGTTAGTCGCTAACGTTAGTTACTGTGTTAGTTCGCCTGCATATAGCCTCAATCACCTGACTGGTCGCACTTTTCTTTCTGCTGTAACAGCACAGGACGCACTTCATTTTTCGAAAGCGAAAAACCTCGCATAACCGCCGCCCGACTACTGACCAGGAGACTGTCGGATGCCGCGGAGAGCGCCAATATTATTTCGCAAACGGGCATCCGATCTATCAACCGGCTCATAGGCGGCTTATCGCCGCCAGGGAATTATCGCCGATACAAGAGAGCATCGCCAATGAATAAACATTAACATGACATGACATACCAGAACATAATCGCCGTCGACCCTGCACACAGAAATAGTCGATCGCCGAAATCTCGGCCGGCCGATCGGGTCGAGCGCAAAGTTCAATTGTTTGCGGAGAACGGAACGGCTGTATGCGACCGGTCACTGCGCTCGCGTTCGCGCTTATTTCACCTTCGGAAAGATTCTCGCGGACTAGCGGCGTCCGACTGTTTGTTTACTTCGGGTTTGGGAGGTTTCAAGAGCCGCGTGGGGCCGATAGGAATTATGAAGATACGTTCGGGGGGGGTTATACGGGCAGTGGTGGCGGTTTCTGCATGGGAAGACATGACGACGTGAACTCCCCAATGAAAAATGACAGTAAATAAAAAATATAAATACGGTCATTGTTCAGATAAGCCACTTTTGCAATTTTAACGTTTTTTTTTTCGTCAGATACCCAGAAAACAGTAATATACACCATGTTTGACCACCAAAATCGTGCGCAAAGTATGTCCCACAAGTTAACGGGAAAAGGGAGCAAATAGGGGTGCTAGGTGGGTAAAACAATGCGTAAATAGTGATTTTTTCATTTCGCATATATCTGTGAAACTTCCCTTGCCCTAATAGACACTTATCTCTGTAGAAGGTTTCACAATAACATTGCATTTTGCCTGCACATTTAGCAAATATCTACAATTTTGTCTACTTTTACCCTTTTATACAAGTTCACAATATTGCAAAGAAGTGGACATAGACCGGTGACACATTTATTAGAAATATTACATTGACATATGACTATATCTGCTTCAGTTAATAAAGCTTATGGTTGGTTCCTTCTAATAAATTTTTAGTAATAAAGAATAAGAATAGTAATAAGCATAGGAAACGTTACGAACCATGGTTTTTTTTAATGTAAATTTTCGGGCAGTTCATGCAGTAAACATAATTTTTAGCGATAAATTGACCAATAAGGATTTGCTGCAAGAACCGGAAATCGACATTTTTGGACATAAAATAGTTGCTTGGGGAAGGTTTCACAATAACTTGCATTTCCATTACCTACATTCCTTACCCTTAACCGTTATTAAAATATTACGCAATGACCTTGAAAAGCTTATTTTTTGGACGATCTTGACTTTTGACATGAAGATACATGTGTTTCTAATGGGTTTTATAAAAAATCAAATACATTTGCCTCGAAAAAATCGCTATTTACGCGTTATTTTACCCACTCAGCACCCCTACTCGCTCCCTTTTCCCCATTAACTTGTGGGACTAATACTACTTTGTGCACGATTTTGGTGGTCAAACATGGTGTATATTACTGTTTTCTGGGTATCTGACGAAAAAAAAAAACGCTAAAATTGCAAGTGGCTTATCTGAACATTTACCTTTCATACAGGGTTCGGCAAAGGTCTGGAATAATGCGTTATATTTTTGACTACTTATTTGTTTTAAACTTTTTCAGCCATCATTTTGTTATCAAATATTATAATTAAATAATATATATAATCATAATATAAATAAATAATTTCACTGGCGAATATCGCAGTTCTCCTTCCTACGTTAGGCGCAAGCTGCCGCGTATTTTTTTGAGCCTCTTGGTATTTAACTACGAAAGGCCGTCAGAAAGGAGGAGGAGGCCTAAGGGCCCCTTCGGCCAAAATTATTTATGGTCAAAAAATCAAAAAAAAATTTTTTTATTTATTTATATACTTATCATTTACAATGGATCTGACCACAAACGAACCCACCCCCAACCCTCCCCCCTCTTTTTACCCCCCTTAATGACGCAATAAACAATTTGCTTTTTTACCAACTTCCACGGTAGTTTTTGGCTAAAAAAAATATATTTTATCAAACAACATTACCCCAACCACTCACATATAATCTCCCCCTCCTGAATTAACCTCCCCCCCCCCCCGAAATCTGCACCCCTGCCGTTATTCCCACCACTCACTTCTGCGTGTAAAAAAAATGGATTTTTGGGAACTGGGTTCGTTTGTGGTCAGATCCATTGTAAATGATATATGTATAAATAAAAAACATTTTTTTTTTAATTTTTTGTCGAAAAATAAATTAGGCCGAAAACCGGCCTTAGGGACCCTCCTCCTTTGCCTAGTTAACGATTAACGAACTAAGTTAGAGCTTGTTCCGTAAAAATTTTGTTCTTCTTTCTTCTCTTCATTCGATGGTTTTACGGTTTACTTATACAGAGTGTCCTATGAACACATGTAGAAAATAAACAATTACGGTCCTAGATTTACATACATATGTAGATATCTTTTCTCAAAACAAACCTTGGTTTTTGAATAGGTGATAAACTTTTCTTTTGTATTTTTTTTCTTGATTTTTTCAATAACATTACGAGGTACAAGGTTCTAATATTGCAAGTAAAGTAGTCTAATGAAAGCTCAATCATCGATAGTATGAAGTATGAAGTAGACGTAGTGGCGTGTATATGGGAGTTCGGTGCTCCTCTTTAAATCAGAATTTCTACGCTAATGGATTTTCTTCAGGTTTGAAATTTTAGTTAAGTCCGTTTTAATCTTGGAAAATTGTAATGAAAAAGTAATAAGTTATCTTCCAAAAGCGCCTCGTTTTTCTTACTTGATTGATAAAATGTACTTGTCGGGGTTTATATATTTTTTTTTTTTATAAAAACGAAACGCTTTTGGAAGATAACTGTGGTTACTTTTTTTCATTGCAATTTTGCTAAGAATAAGTGGAACCAGACAAACCTCAAAATATCCACTGGCGTAGAAAATATATTTAGAAATGGAGAACCGCACCCACGTCCGTCCGCCACTCTGTAATTTAAAAAAAAAAAACGATAAGGAAACTTATCGATGATTGAGTTTTTATTAGACTACATCACTTGTAAAATTAGAACCTTGTAGGTCTCACCGTTATTGAGCAAACATAAAAAAAAGAAAAATTAAAGTTTCATCTTATATTTCGAGAACTAAGCGTTTCACGACCTATGTTTATATAATTTTTTTTTACTTAACATCACTTTTGCTACAAAACTCTAAGTCCTGGTCAAAAAAACAGGGACACTATATAATATATGTATACGAGAAACTACCAGCACCTTTCCAAAACAACGCCAGAATTGTCCAAAAGCCCTACTGAGGAATATGAGACCAAAAAGACAGGAGTAAAAATGTGTTAATAATGTACATACCTAAGGCTTGTGTCATTCAGAAACATCGACTGACTTGAACGTACTTTGCGACAACCAGTAACCTTTCTGTATTTCTTCTCGTTAAACGTGAGCGATTTGGCCTGTACATATGGTTGTAGAAGGAAAATGATCGTTCCCCATCTATTGAAGTTAAGTGCAAATTCAAAAGAGTTCCCTTGGATGAAGGATGACACACCACGTAAATTATTTTCAGGAATTTCGCACAGTTGTTTGTATCACTAACAGCTGTTTGTTGTCACTAACATCAGTACATTAATTAGCTTTTACACCTAGAGGACAATGCACGTGTTACTATTATTTCTATACTTTTAGCCGTTGTTTGCAAAACCCGTTTACCAGCTATCAATATCGGGAGCAAAATATCTTAAACACCTAAAATTCGTATCAGAACATTGACGATCGCAAAAATCTGTTGTTTCGTCCACTGTCAACCACAGAAATTTATTACGTACTTATGTATGTCTTCTTTGATATTTCTCATGACACGTTGATATGTCTTCCGTAAATATTTTCATACATGTTTTACGCAATGTATGGCTAATAGACAATGGAAAATCGGATACATATGTATGTGGCAAAAGTTATGAATATAAACAATTTTTCCGTGTCATATCTTGTTCGTGTCATACTGATGTTATTAACATGTCAAACTAGTTATGTGCAAAAAATCTAGAAATTGGGAAATAGACCAAAACACGAAATTTGACACAGACTACAAAGTGTAAACCAAGAGACTTAATAAACCGTCAAAATGGAAAACCGACAAATGAGTATACAGTGATGAACAAAAGTGTGGAACCACGTAAAGTTGATGATATATATGTGAATATATTGAAACGAAAAAAACGTGAAATTTAATGTTAAAAATCCATAATCTGAACTTATACTTATAATTAGAAATATACAAAATTCCAAATTTGAAGTTCCAAAAAAATGAAGTACCAATTTTTTTTTTTAATGGAATGCTTTGTATATTTTCACATTTTCCAAAACTCTGATGAGCTGATTTTGATGAGCAGCGTTTGCTTCTGGGTTTTTTTCATGTTTTTTAACTAAAAAAAAAACGACAAAAATGATTTAGGTATATTCATTGAATACATTTTCTCAAAATAGGCTATTAAAGTAGTGATTTCGCTTCCATCAGCAAAATTCGAACTGGTTCCAAAACGTAAAATAACATACAAAGGAAAGTAAAAAATTTTTGTATATGGATATAACAGTAATGTTTAACATATTTTTGCTGGTGGTTCAGGTCATTTACGAATATTTATCTGGTCATATAACTTTTTCCTAGCTCAATTTGCAGCTATCTTCACTTAATATAAAATTGTGACATATTTATTTTAACAATATTTAAGAAGTTTCAATTTACAATCTTATATAAGCGAATAAAACATTCTCAGTTTGTTTTGTACGTACAAACTGACAAAAAACATTCCATAATTCCATTTTTCCTCATCACCATATCTTAAATGACGTATTTTTTAATAATAGTACATCTATTTTAGAGTCATGCTTGGGCCATTTTTTCAGATGAATATTTAATTGACCAGGAGCTTTTGCATTACTAAATAATTCCTGCATTAGGGGAAAAGATCAACTATTCGTAAATATCTGTTTTCAACAGGATCGGACACCAACTCATTCTTCTCGTATTGTTGGAGACCGACTAAACCAAAACTTTTTCACCAATGAATTGGACAAAGAGTTTGCACTCTGTTTGCCACCTTTTTTAAAATATTGCCGAACTATACTAACCGAATACTAACTCCTCGTTGTAAATGGAACACCCTATATATTTATACAAATTTGGAAAAAGCACACAATTTTGAGTCAAAAACATATACCGTAACATATACCTAAACCCAGCTGTTTCGAAAATATCTGATGTTTAAAGAAAATGGCAGATATTAGGGGGGTCTCGAAAAACCGTCATAACTTTTTTGGGTAGAAGGTTCTCATGTAGTTTTTGGTGTAACGTAAGAACATAAGGTGCTCCATACTATGCAATTTATAAGATCATAGTATGCAAATAAATTCGAATGTTTAATTTATTGTGTCATATTTTGCCAATTTCAAATCGAGATAACTTGTTTAGTTCAAATGGAACATTCTAAAACAAATACAACGAATACAAAACTTGCCACAGTAAGAAGTGATCGACATTTCGCGTATTATCTGCTATACATATAAGTTCTCTTTATAGCTCCGAACTTATTCTTAGCATTCTTATAGTCAAAAAGCAATGAACTGCAATTATTACGTTTTTTAAGTTTACTGTATACTGTTTACTATATACTGTTTCATGGCAAGGTTGATGGCAGCTTTTAACAAAGTATAGAATTCGAGGAAAAACGAGAATATTTCTGAAATTTGCAACTTTAACCCTCATGATGTGCATATGAGTAAAAAGAAAACTGAAAGGTAGACAAATTCGGCCAAAAATACATTGTGTTCCATTCGAATTAAGCGAGTTATCTCGATTTGAAGTTGGCAAAATGTAACACATTTTCGAATTTATTTTAATCTCAGAGTATGTGCTCCATCTTATGTTCTTACGTCATGCCAAAAAAATAAAATAGAAGTCTACTACCCAAAAAAAGTTATGACGCCTAACATCTGCCAATTGTTTAAAACAAACATTAAATATTCGAAACGGCTAGGTTTAGGTACAGGTTATGGTACATGTTTTCGATTTAGAATTGTGTGCTCTTTCCAAATTTGCAAAAATATATGGGGCATTCTATTTAAAATGAGGAAGTTAGTAGACGCTCAGACGTATATAAACACCCTGTACATTCGGCAGCATTTTTAAAAAATGGCAAAAAAGGGTGCAAACAACGTCACATATGCGATTTTAGCATTTTTTGAAACAATTCTATAAAGCAAATACGCACTAAAAACTCATCCTGTATACAAGGATTTTCGACGTTGCTGGTTATGAATCTAGTATTTAATTTTTCTAAAACAAAATGGGGCACATTTCTTAAAAAATGAATCTGATTTCCACCAGATTTGTATACCAGAGTTTTCGAGGCCGCTGATTATGAATTAATAATTTAATTTTTTGAAAACAAAATAGCTGGCTCAAAATTACGAATTTCCACGGATTTTTGTATAAATACTAGGGTTTTTTTGTGTTGCTGATTTTGAATTTTGAATCATTTCTGACATTTCGGCCATTCTATTTTTGAAAATTCTGATCTCGGATTTGGATTTCTTGACCCCAAAGATGTTGCAATACGGCTTTGCACATTCGCTCACAATTCGGTTTTTGGCCAGCTTTTCTGTCGTTTGGGGTCACTGTGCGTTTGCATTTTTTATTGCCTTAACTATTTGTTACTTTGCTGTTTATGTTTTATCAAAAAGATTTTTTTTAATTTCTCATTTCTTTAATCATCATTAAAAAGGTTTTATTCGAAAACTACGATTTTCATTTATCTGTAGCTTCCAAAATATACACTATATACATACGTCAAATATGTTTGGTCATTAAAATCAGCTCATATTTAAAATTTCATATCAATATATCTAAGTTGATATTTACGTAGTTCCAGACTTCAGCCCATCACTGTATAAAAAAAAATTGGATTTTTGGGTGCAGTATGTAGTACAACCGATAGTGTTTTCCTTGATCTACATTCGACTGGGGTGTTATAGAACAAAACCGAAGGTGGGTGGACAAACACCGAAGCAACAGGTCTAGTTGTAAGTCATTTGACATAACACTAAAAAAAAATAGGACAACACTTTAGTACGTGTCCGAGCTCAGTTAGAGATAAAACTTTTGAGAAAAGATTGTAGCTAAATAGCACATTCAAATCAAGGCGAAAAAGAGAATTCCTTAAAACTCGAAATTTTCAGATTTCACAGATATCAGTACCCAATTAGATATAGCAGTGAAAGACCACATTCTGGGCACCCCCTTCATCATCGACCACGAGCCGCTACTGGTAACGTGGCCGCACAGCCGATACGAAAAAATGCAGTTTTTACCTGCTTCGCAGGTAGGAGGCAGGTGGTAATACTCGCAAGTACACTGATAGAGATTATCTGCTGGTACCTACTTTTTATTATTATATTCCTCCCACATTTTCATAGACAAGTAGGAGTTAGGCGAATAATATCAAATTAATGTATATGTACAGGGTGATCGATTTATCATAGGAAGTGAGCTTTCTCTCGAACACGGCTGAGAGCCATTTTTGTGAAAGGTAAATCACTTTTACTCACCTTCACCCAAAATTAACGCAAAAATAAATAAATAAATATTTTTTTTAACAAGCTTTTATTTAAATGCTCTGAAAAGAAGAAAATAAACTTTAAATTGAATCAAACCCATCAATTTATTACATTACACAATTTATATGATATAAAAGCTTGTCACGAGATTTACTTGTGTAGATGTATTTACCTATTTTATAAAATATATACTTTTTTTTAATTGTCTTATGTCAAGATCAAGTTACATAATTATTACATTCTTGATTATCTACATAAGTAAATCTCGTGACAAGCTTTTATATCATATAAATTGTGTAATGTAATAAATTGATGGGTTTGATTCAATTTAAAGTTTATTTTCTTCTTTTTTAGAGCATTTAAATAAAAGCTTATTTTTAAATTTTTTTTTTATTATTAATTTATTTTTGATTTTTTAGTTATCGTCGTGTTTTTGTATCTAAATGTTTCTCAACCTGTTCATACTATCCCTAACCTATACCAAGTTATAACTCTTTAAAATTGGTATGGTGGCCATCTTGTTTTTCGTCATTTTCAATTTTTTTCACCACCGCTAGAAGTTGCCTAGGGTATAGGTTGATATTAGTTAAGGGGGCTTTCCCGCTTATCGGTTTAAAAAAAATGTTTTTTTTTTTTTACTGAAATCGATGCGTTATACATTCAAATTTATTGTCCTGAAATTTGAGGTGATCCGTGCATTAGATTTCGAGTTACAGCCGGATTAGTGACGACGGTCCCGGCGCTTGAAAAGAGTAACACAGGGAAAATGGAGGTGGACAGTGTAAAGGAAGTGTTTCAACGATCCGAAGAAAAGCATAATGTAAAATATGATCAGTATATTGGCGACGGGGACAGTAAGACAGTCAAGGCGACTTTGGATTTGGACCCGTACAACAACGATCCGAAAGTAATGAAAAAGGAACGCGTCGGTCACGTGGAGAAAAACGCATGGGAACCAGGCTCCGTAATGCGAAGAAAACAAACAAGGGACTCGGGGGAAGAGGTACAGGAACACTGACCATCAAGGTAATAGGCGAATTAACAACTTATTACGGCCTGTTACTTATTATCCGTATTCGGCGAAATGCGGATTCAGTGGAAAAAAATGCGTGACGCTATCTGACGTGAAGCCAAAATGAGGTCTACAAAACAGAGGAGGGTGTCCTGTACGGGCCCCGAATTGATGACGAACTGTAAGTAAAAAAAATTCATAATTATATGACCAAAAAACGTAAAAAAAAACTTCAAACCCATTTTTCTGAAAACAACGTTTTTGAAACTGGAATGAGATTTTTCTCGGACACTAATTAACCGATTTTAATGATTTTTGTTTTAAAATGTTCACAAATGATGCCATTAGATATTGCAAAAGCGTGATATTGCAAAAGCTTGATATTGCAAAAGCGTGATCGCAAAATATGAGATTGCGATTTTTAATAACAATTTAAAGGTAGAAATTTAAGGTGAAAATCGAACTTTTTGAATCGAAGTTGCACCAAATCGCGTAAAATTTGAATTTCAAAAAAACCCCTAAGATAAACACGAACAACAACCCTATATTTTATAAAAATGTTTCATTTTTTGATTTCAGATGAATAGCGTCGTAGAACATTCTCATTAACATGAGACATGTCTGCCTGAAGTAGCTGCGTTGGAACAAGGATCGACGGCCGCCATTTTGGTTTAAAAAATAAATAAAAAACTAAATTGGTAACCTACATACCTGTATCTTTTAATTTAAAAAAAATTGTCTCAATTCGTTTTATACTTTCCTCAAAAAAATTCCCAAAAAAACCTTTTTTTCCAGCGAAAAAGCGGGAAAGCCCCCTAAGACACGACCCCGCTAAGTCTTACTGTTTAGCCGGGCAGTAGTACACCATCTTCTCGAAGGGTTGAACGCATACATCAGTTTATTCGTATTCTTCTTAGCAAACCCTTTATTTGATACCCACATTATGGAAGTGCTTAAAAAAACCGTCCGCTATATTGGGCGGTCCGCCATATTAGGATTTAGAGTAAATTCATTTTATTTTCTTAATTCTTCTCAGCAAACCCTTTCATTTGACACCCATATCATGAGAGTGCACAAAAATATAACTATTCCGCCATCTTAGACCGTCCGCCATTTTAAATTTAGAATGACATAACTTAGCTAACCATGCATTGAAATCCAAAATAAACGTGTATGCAAAATTTCATCTCAATCGATTGAGGATAACTACTTTAAAATCCAGTTACAAGATTTTACCCGAACATACATAAGTACATATTGTACATTGCAAGTTAAATAAAATCTTGTAAAAATACGCTTAACACTCGCGACGGCTCAATTTTTTTTTCACCAACATACCTTTTTTAACCTTAACCATAGGATATTAATTATGATTCTTTTATATTTAACATTTTTTTTGTATTTTGATTATTTAAAAAGTTATGGGATATTGATGCACTAGTTTTTTTCTGGTAAACTGCTAGATAAAGAAAAATTGTAAAGGGTATATCAATTTACTTGCAAAAACCAGAGCTTCTTTTAAGACAGAAAAAGTTAATATGCTAAACATCGCGAGGAGTCGTTTTAGAAAGTTTAAATTCGTGTTTTTTTTGAGCTTTATTTGTATAATATTTTTTATTTTCATTATTTCAACAGTTATGGCTGATTCCCAAAACTATTGGGTCTACTAAAAGATCCGCATAAAACTAATAAATAATTTACAAATGGAATTTCTAAATTTCACACGATTGAGGACATCTTCTAATGTAAATAAGAACTGAGTAATAAACCGTAACTTTTAAAACTCCCAGGATGTTACTCTTGGGTTAATTTTAAATCGAACAATTTTTATATTTTAAAAAACAGTTTTCTTGATGCCTCTCTGACTGTTACTTTAAGATACGTGTGTACGAAAAACAGTTTTTGGCTTAACTTTTTGGTGAAAAATGAAGTAAATGCATACCCATTTATGTTAAATATAATTTAAGTAATTGTTATTATTCTTTGAATTCAGTGGCGGTGCGTGATATTTCAGTTAGCCATATCTTGAAAACGACGCATGGGACCCACTTCACTTTTTAGGTGATGACTATACACCTCTTACAGAAAGGATTTATAGTGAAAAAAATCTTCAGCAAAGTTTGCGAAAAAATTTTCAAAAACACTGGAGCACTCCCTGGGTTCTCAGTAACGCTCTGTGGGATATTTGCAGTATATATTTTTTTTCATAATCTAGAAACAAATATAAGGAGACGTTTTTCGATTTGTTGCAAAATATTTTTTTTTTTTCAAAAAGTTATGGCCATTTTAATTTTAATTTTATAGGAACATTTTGTTTCCCAAAATTAAAATGTCCATAACTTTTTGAAACAAAAATATTTTGTAACAAATCGAAAAACGTCTCCTTATATTTGTTTCTAGATTATGAAAAAATATATACTGCAAATATTCCACAGAGCGTTACTGAGAACCCAGGGAGTGCTCCAGTGTTTTTTGAAAAATTTTTCGCAAACTTTGCTGACGGTTTTTTCACTATAAATCCTTTCTGTAAGAGGTGTATAGTCATCACCTAAAAAAGTGAAGTGGGTCCCATGCGTCGTTTTCAAGATATGGCTAACTGAAATATCACGCACCGCCACTGTTTGAATTTGAATAAAGACAATGAGCCTGCAGAAAACAATTTGTGTGTTGATTTAAAGCAAAAAATTACTGCTGACTGTGCTGTATTAGGTGAAAATATTTTCAGAAAAGTAACTTCTAATGAACATTACTAGTTGTGCTTAAATAACAATGGTGCCCATATTTAACATTTATTAAATAATCAACTTTTCATTTTTCCGGTTTTTGGTGTTAGTTTATTTACTTATTTGTAAATGTTTAAGTTAGGGAAACTGTACCTACTATATTTTTGTATTATAAATTATACAATATTTCAGCTAGTAAAACCTAGTTTTATAACATATATTATACATTTTCTGTAGTAAATAAAAATACATTTACTTATGTATTATTATGTTGAATGAGCAGCAGCGTCGGAAAATGCATTTTTCCATCCAAATGCAATTCCAAATGTTGCCACATTTTCTATAGAGGATTTCATTGGGAAATCGGCCATGACTTTTGAAACAATGAAGATATAAAAAAAAACAGGTAGGTACCTATATTGCAAAAAAAAATGTGACGTGACGTTTGGCAACATGAAGCTATGTTTTTTTATTTCCGTCTTAGTTTTTAGTAAAAGCAGTTGACAAGAAACAGATACGGCAATAAATAGTAAATCGACCATTATGTTTTAACCCTTAGCTGCACCACTTCAATTTGGCTGCACATGGGGTCTTCCAGGACCCCAAGTTGAAAAATTGCTTAAAAAACTTGTATATAGGAGGACTTCTATTCTCTATATAGGAGGACTACAGAACTGTAGAAAGGTGTTAATTGGTACATTATGGACTAGAAAAATCAGCCATACTAGAGATTCAACTATTTTTTCCACAAGGATTGAGAGAATAAGTGAAGAAAATTCTGAAAATGCATTTTTTCCTTTAAAATTCGTAAAACTCTTATTTAGTTATATGAAGACTTCACATTGTAGGTAATGGTGCATTTTATACTATATTTCAAAAAAATAAACACAGTATAAAAGGGCTTCTTTCAAAAAATATATTTATTCTTGCAAAAAACTACAGTCAAAAATATAAAAAGATTTTTCCATGTGAAAAATGCATATTTTTTATACACGAAAAATAAATGTAATATACTGACACGTGTTCGTTTTATTTTTGTGATGTAAAAAAAATTTAGATATTTTAGCGGATTTAGAAAATTTTAGCGGATAGACGTAAACTGTATGCGCGCGCAGTGACCGGGACCCAACCACTATTTACTTTAAGCGTTCTACTTCTAAATCAGGGCATTAGTTTTATGATATTTCGAAATTTTAAATAATTAAAAGTACTTTTAAAAAAAGGATGAGGTTCCTCAAGACCCCCAGGTGCAGTTAAGGGTTAAATATGTTAGCGGTACATCGTTGTACCCTTCATAGCCCCTTAGTAACCCCATCTAGTGAGCTGTAGTATGTGGCCCGATGGCAGCCGATCGATCGCAATTGACTGACGAAGTGGTGGGAACACACAATCGGCAGCGTCGTGGAAGGGGCGCAGACGCTGACGCGCGAGCATACGCTATGTATCGTTAAGAACGGAGGTCAATAAATGTTTTAAACCAAGTGGTAGTTTTTGTCTTATAGTGGTAGAAACAAACCCTAAAGCTTACAAATATACAATTTGAATATTCATACAAAAAAATGTTAAATAAAAAAATAACTCATAATTAATATACCTTTTTTAATGGCAAAGTAAAAAACGTATGTTGCTGAAAAAAAAAATTGCTTAGCGTCGTGATATATTTTTTATTCTTGCCTTTATTTTGAGTGGGTATGTATTATAAAAGTGATTTACATTTCATAAACATTAATTTTTCTCAGTTGTTTCTGAGAAAAACTCATTTCCTATGATAAATCGATAACCCTGTATATACATACAGTGTGGCAAAAAAAGTTCGCGTTTGGTTGTTATGGAGCCCAACTTTATTTTTTTTATGACAATCCGTATGTTTTCTCTCAATATCTGAAAGAGCAGCGTTTTCTTCTTTACTGTCAGGGTGTTCAATTTTCAGCACTTTTGCGGGATAACTCATAGTCCAATCGATAAAAATACTCCACCTTGCATTAATTAGGGCAATTTTTTTTTTCTAGGACTGTTTGGTATAAGGTGGGAAGTGTGAAACTAAGTTTTCGACCTCGAAAGCCGGAGAGAGAACATTTGGCAGGCGAAAAACCACGACATTTTCGCACTTTTTTTAGTTTTTTTGCTTATATCTCTTAAACGACTCATACTACAGAAAATTTTATATGTTCCGAAATTAAAGTAGACAAAAAATCTCTACAAAATTCATTAGAAAAGGTAATGTATGTCGTGTGGTTCGCATTCTACGGAAGTTTGACAAGCAACGATATTTTAAATAAACCTTATCTGCGGCATATTGTGATACACTTCAAGCCAGATTTTCGGTAGATGCATGCACCGCTGCACCCTTTCTTGCAGCTGCAAACCACCAATTGCAACAGTGACTGAGATGCCGCTTCTTTTTTTATTGGCATGCGAGTGAGACCGAGGCTGTCTCGTTTCCATCCCCACTGAAGGGGGGTCCAAGTTGTTTCCCAGCCAGCACTAGAATTGCAGAAATGTTCTGAATGTTGTTTGTGGGCGGCACAAAGGGTCGGTGGCAGTTGTGGCAAGCTGAACTTCCCCTTTGAAAACATCTTGATAAATTGGTGATACCTCATATTGTCAAGAGATTGCTCTGTGACTGCACTGGCGCCATACAATGCTCTTCCTTCTCTCCATACATGAAAATAGCTTCTCCTACTTTGCTGATTTAGGCTGTTGATGATGTTGCCTCATAAAAAGTAGATGCCGCTTCCTTTAATGCAGGGTTGTTTTCAAGGAGGACATATATTTTGGTCTTGCCGTGTCCAAAAGGGAATGACGTTGTGTCACAACCGGAGAAGGCGTGAGCAATAAGAATGTAATCAGGATCATACTTACGATGATGTTGAGAAGAATGTGCCAACATTTCAATTATCTACTAGATAGCATTAATCAGTACTAATGTAAACTAGCGCTTGGGTAATTCGTCTACCATCTATTCAAAGATTAAATTTGAATTCAAATTTAACCATACAAGAATCTATGCAATCAAAAATTATAATTAATTTAACATTTACACTAAAATGCTTGCAGTTGATGAGTTATTTTTAAATTGTTTTTTAGAAATAACTACACAGCTGCTAGTATATTTTAGTGCATACAAAAAATAATTGATAATTTTTGATGACAGAAACTCAATTTATGTGTAAATTCAAAATTAATTTAAAAATCAAAGTCCCATCTAAATTCGTCGATCTTCAAACTTTCTAGAATACGAACCACGCGACACGCATTTTATCAATGCATTTTTTAGTGTATTTTGTCTACTTTAATTTCAGACCGTATAAAATGTTCTGTAGCATGAGTCGTTTAGGAGATATGTACAAGCAAAAAACTAAAAAAAAGTGCGAAAATTTCGTGGTTTTTCGCCTGCCAAGTTTTTCTTTCGAGGCTTTCGAGGTGGAAAATTTAGTTTCACACTTCCGACCTTATACCAAACAGTCCTAGAAAAAAAGCATTTGCCCTAATTAATGCAAGCTGAATCATTCTGAGGCTACGCATCAACTGGGCTATCAGTTGTCTTTAAATATAGAGAGTTGCGGTTTGCACATTCCTCTCTTAATATTACCTTAACAGTAATTACTATCTAGTTATTACTATTAGTTATAACTTAATAGTTAATTACCATAAACCATACCCAGCCAATGCTACTGACTAATGTCAAATACAACAAAGATTTTTTTCCACTAGTCCATTAATAATTTTAAACGCGTTACGAATAAGAAAAGTTTGCAAGTATGCAATCAGAGAAAATGACCATCATTTTTAACAACATTTATGATTAAGTAAAATTAGGTAGATACATTTTTGAATTTTCCAAAAAAAATCGTAGTTGTATTAATCACTTTAATCAATTACTTAGTAAGTTATTAACTGTTAAGATATAACTAATAGTAATTAGTTATACAGGGTCGCTGATATATATGGAAACGGTCGATTATCTCCTAAATTAAGATAGCTCGCGGAAAATATTAAGACACAAAAGTTTTAGTGTTTTTTTAAAATCTATCACAATAAAGAAAAATTAAGTATACAGGATCAGTCAAAAAGTCATGACGAAACAAAGTTGCTTTTTCCTTAATGGAACACTCTGTATATTATTCCAATTTAATTATTCTCGAAATTCTAAACAAAATTCATATGGCACATGTTACCTAAATTTAACCGTTTTCGAGATATCGAATTTTGAAAATAACTTTTTACTATTCTCAAAATTTATTAAAGGAAAAGCCCGAAATGATGGATATTTATTATGAAAAATTACACAAGGTGGAAGATATGGATGATTAAATTTTAATTAATATTTTTTACAGAAAATAAAAAAAGCATAATTGTTCAGGGTTGATAAAAATGCATGAAACGAAAAAATGTATTTTTTAATGAATGTCCTGGATATTTCAAATTTTATGAAAACAATAGTTATGCCAGAAAAGAAAAAGAGAGAAAACAAGTTTTAATAAACAAGAAATAATTTTTTTGGAATTCTATTTTATTATAAGGTGCTCAAAGGTTCACCATTTACCTCCCTGACAGTAATGAATTCGTTGAACAAAATTTTGTAGTGAATCTAAAAGTGTGTTGGGAGGAATGGCCTATTGAGTTGCGGCCTATTTTTGTAGACTACATTTTTTAGTGACCCCAAGAAAAAAGTCAAGTGGGGTCATATCGGGAGACCTAGCTGGCCATTCAATTGCCCCCTGCGTCCAATCCATTTATCAGGAATGGTTTCATCTAGATATACCCGTACCAAACGTCCAAAATGTGGAGGAGCCCCATCTTGTTGAAACCATATTTGTTCTGCCGGTAAATTGGGATTGTTATTGTTCGGGAATAATCGTCTAAGCTCTGGAATAATACGCTCTTGCAAAAGTAATAAATATCGTTCAGAGGTCAAATTTCCGTTTATAAAATAGGGTCCTATGACGTGTCCACCAATAATGCCACACCAAACATTTACTTTTTGTGGTCGTTGGGTGTGAACTTCCTCCATCCAATGTGGATTTTGGTCTGACCAATACCTACAGTTGTGTCGGTTTATGTGCCCGCTTAAACAAAATGTAGATTCGTCAGAAAACAATATGTGGTTGACAAAGTTGACATTTTCGTTTAATTTATCCATAATAACTTCGCAGAACTCGATTCTACGGTCAAAATCGTCTTCACTCAACTCTTGTAACATATGAATTTTATATGGATGGAATTTTTCACGTTTGCAAATTTTTTGAATGGAATATCGACTCATGTTATGATTTACAGCCCTCTGTTGCGTCGAATTTATTGAATTTTTCCACCACATCTAACATGACATTTAAAGAATTTTTCTTCGTTTGTAACGCTTACTGGTCTTCCACTTTTTGGTCGATCTTTGACACCTCCAGTTTCATGAAAACGCTGCAATGTTTTTGAAACGGTTGATTTAGAAAGAGGTTCCCGATCGGGATGCAATTCATTAAAAATAACCACTACTTGGTCAAAACTTCGTCTTCTATCACCATATCCTATGATCATTAAAATTTCAATACGCTCGATTTCACTTAAACGTGCCATTTTTGGGCGAAAATAATTTACACTAAATGTATTTTTGACATGTGTTGTCAAGATCATCACTGTTAGACAAAAGAACGAAGCGGCGTTGTTATGGAGCTAGAAACCTTCAAAGGTAACTTAATGGACTATAAACTTAATAAACTAAAATATTTTTGTATACTTTATAAGAAAATGATTTTCAAAATACGATATCTCGAAAACAGTTAAATTTAGGTATTCGATGTGCTATATGAATTTTGTTTATAATTTTGAGAAGAATTGAAATATGGAATAATATACAGGGTGTTCCATTCAATAAAAAGCAATTTTGTTTCGTCATGACTTTTTGACTGATCTTGTATACTTAATTTTCTTTATTGTGATAGATTTTAAAAAACCCTAAAACGTTTGTGTCTTAACATTTTTCGCTAGCTACCTTACTTTAGGAGATAATCGACCGTTTCCATACATATCAGCGACCCTGTATAGTAATTATTAAGATAGTACTTTCCTTAGATACATTATTATCACATTATATTGTTTTTAATTTATTTAAACTAAAGTCTGCTGGGAATACAAAGATAAGTTTTGTCAAATTATCAAATTGTGAGCGTATTGTTAAGAACACTTACCAATAGTGATATATTTTTGAAATGCTTTGAAAATACTTTGTATATACATTGTATCTCAAAAACTAAAAGGATTATGAAAATTCTGTTTAGTGCATCTTTCGTTTCACAAAAAAGTAGGAACGAAATGTGCAAACCATAACCATCTATCTTTATATCTTTAAAGACAACTGTGCACTAAAAATTTAAGATGGTTACATAAAGAAATTTTCGCAAAAAACACGTTTATATTCAATTTTTGTAAAAGAATGTACCTAACTGTTAACTTTTATTTTTTAGAAATAAAACGGAAATGGGACACACTGTATGTAGGCAGGTATATTATTAGGATATTAGTAGGATAGGTATATTTTTAGAATGAAGGTGGGTACATGAAAATCAACACTATATTACACATAGTACTTACAAAGTAAAAATATTGCTGTACCCACCATCCACAAACATTTTGACAAAAAGTTATGCAGTAGAGTAGATAAAAACAAAGGGTAAATTAAAACAAAGTTTTTTATTAACATACCTTTCCAGTTGGAACCTGTTGTACATCTGAGGTATCGGGCATTTCTGAAGTCGTTCTATCATCACTAAATTTATTTTTTCTTGAAAACTATGCTGAAACCAAATGATATCATGTAATGAAGAATATTATATTATTTGTGTAATTTGGATAATTCTAAATACAACTTACTACAAAAATTACTGTAGGAGACTTTTACCTCTACTATCGTAATGCAATTAAAGTTGAAAGGTACGCGTTAAACACTATTCTGTACAAAAATATAACAAAATTTTTAGAAGCATAAACATCAACCGCCATTCGTAAACAGAAATATCGACGGATGACGGTTGTCAGTTACGCTTATAGAATTTCTGACTCTCTCCGACATCTACTGGAGACTAGATGAAATTCAGTTATACCATGGAATAAATTCGATTTCATTTTGTAGATGTCGATGATGAAGAGTACAAAGCAGACTCAACATTTTTCTTTAAGGGTGTATCCAGGTGTAGAAGGCCAAAAAAGGCCGATTTTGTCGATTTTTTGTAGAAAAAACTATTTAATATATATTTTTGCGAATTTGAGCATTTATTGTGCATACATAGAAGTGTTCAAATTAATTGTTTTATTAAATTTTATGCATAAACAAGCAAGTTATAAATAAAAGCGTCAGCGCCAAAAAAAAATTGCGATGTGCAGCGTAAAGCCTCGTTGGATGATTTGAAAAAAAAAACAAAACAAAGTGTTTTTCCTTAGTTTATGAGTATAGCCAATTGATGAATATTTAAGGTATTAAAAAAAATTATATACACTGTAAAAAAAACGCGATTGAAAAAAAGTCGTGTTTTTTGCGAAAATTTTTAACATATGTGCGAGAGGGATTTAGTGGACTGTATGAGAAAAGGCACTTCCGTAGGTTGCGGTATCCCAAGGTCTAGGTGCACGCGGGTGATTTCCTTCCACTGATGCACTTATGCCGGCCGGCGTCACTAGGTGCACTGCAGTTGGGATGACCCAAGTAGTCACTAATGCACTGTATGCAAGTAGGTGCACTAAAATAGCTGCTGCGTTATGTTAACTTAGGAGAGAACAAAAGGTCGCGTCTTTCTTCGAGTAGAGTTAAAAATCACACTTTATACTATTATACTGTTAACTTTTTATAAACAGATTTTTTACTTCTAAGAATACATTCATCAAGTCGCAAATTAAATAACCTTTCATTTAAAAAAAAATCATGAATCCATGTGTAAAATTCGGAGTTATTTTGCTTTAAACACGCGTTTCAAAAACATGGTTTTGAGAAAAATGCATTTAAGTTTCCGAACGGAAAAAAGTAGATAGAACATAATTTGACAGCTGACTTGAAAATACGTTTAGAAAGTGTATATTATACTGTAAATTGAATGTATACAATGCCCTTACAAACACTAGCTGACTGAGTATACTAGTAAAAGCCCTTGCGTGGCTCCCTCTCTGGTTTTACTGTACAGTGCGCTCGGGCATACGTACTTCTCGAGCTAATTTTTATCCGCTAAAATACAAATTCATACTTGGGGCTTAGAGCATATTCTACAAGTGGTATACTATCAATTAAGACAAAGAAAAAAATCAATCTCTTCATTTATTATATTATACCGGGTGGGCCAAAAGTCCGGAAACGGCAAAATATCTTTTCAGGGGTGCATTTTTTTGAAGAAAATATTAAAAATATCGTTGAAAACTGACGAGTCCTCGGGTCTTTATCCTATTGAACTTGACTTCTATTTTCTCTAAAGCTATACCAAACAGCCCTTTTCAGGGCTACATGATAAGAAAACCCGCCTACATTGAAAAAATTACAAATTCTACTTTTTAAGCCTTTTTTATAAACATTTTTTTTTTTATTTTTTTTAGTTTAATTTAATTTAATTTTCTTTTTGATTAAACAATAAGTTTTCTAAGTGAAAAAACGATATTTCATGATTTAACTTGGAATTTCCCATAAAAATTGACATTTTAGAAAAAAATGTTTCAGACAAAAATTTCATATTTTTTTCCGTGAAAAAAGAATATGCAATAAAAATATGGGTTCCCATTTGAAAAAATGAAGTTACACCATGAAAACCCCATAAAAATCCCATAAAACCCCATAAAAATTATTCCACGGAATAGAACGATTTAAACCTAACAACTTTTATTTGGAACATTTTCTTCAAAAATGCACTCCTGAAAAGATATTTTGCCGTTGCCGGACTTTTGGCCCACCTTATAATAAATGCTCTAATTGTATAGATTTCAAAACCAAAATGAAATGCTATTAGAGAAACAATATGATCCAATATTTCATGGTGAGAACATGCTACAATTCACATTCAAAATTTAAAATATATTTCAATTTACGTGGGTAGGTATCTTATTTTTTTCCACAACGCGCATAAAGTGTCACCATAGAGTAAATTGCCAGTTTATCTACAACTTTTTTTTTTAACTTTTAAAAACTTTTAAACGGCCTTTGAATTAGTTAATTTCTACAAGGCAGTCTGTGCTGGGAACTCATGCTTGTCAAATCTGTTTCATTTAGACCCAGTTTTACAATATTTAGTTAACTTCAAGTTAAGGATTAATCGACAATTAAGGTAAAAGGAGTGTTTTACAATGATTAGTTAATTTCATTCTTCTAGTTATTCATCAGTTATCTGGATAAGTTAATCATCAGTGGATAGGGGTTGAATTAACTTCTGCTTACACAATTTTGAAACTGGAACCCACGGGAAGTATAGCATTTAATACTAAAGTTCACATACACACTATTTAAATTCAAATATATTGCGATATAAAACCATATTCAAGTACTGAGATATGAGTGGAAGCCCTAATTAGATTTTAACTAGAATATCTTGAAGAGTTTGGAAAAGCCTTTATTCTTTTCTTTTTTCAACAGAATACTTTGAAGAGTTTGGAAAAAAATTTGTTCTTTTCTTTTTTCATATATAAGAACATCGGAGAATATTCTGGGTTAGAGATTTTAAGTATTTTGTGTCTTTATCTTTATCTTCTTTATCACGTTCCCTGCTGGCAGTACATTCTTTTCATTTAGGTATGAGACCATGATGATGATTTTTGACTGTTTTCTTAGAAAATGTAGTTGACTTTTGCAAAGTGTTGCAGTAGTCGGAACTACTTTTCGGGCTTGAAATCAGGTGTCCACTGCAGTGTAACAATTTCAGTCATATTAATAACCCATATTTTGCAATATTTTTTGCAATATTATTTGCTTGCATATTTTAACAAAGTTTTTACCATGGTTTTTGTGTCATGTCATTATATTCCATACGTGATACTGTACATTTCAGCTATTACCACTACTGGTATTAATGTTACTAAACACAAGACACGCAACAAAAAACGTAACTATAATAATGAGTGAATTGCACAATTACTCAAAAATAAAGATATTGCTACTAAATATAGGTCATGTTTAGAAATAGACAGCAGGACATTATTCTTCTTCACAGAAGTTGATCTTGTAATTCAAATAGCCATGAAATTTTTATATAATGGCAAATTGCAGGATAGTCAACATTTTCATTTTACAGATTATTTTAAATTTGCTAATTTAAAATTGATAAGCGTAAAACTCACAGAAAATTGATTTATAGTTAACTATAGTCAAAATTGCCTAATTAAAATATTTACTTCCAACTGTAAAACTAGGCCTTAATGGAGAAAAGGGGCCAAGAACATTACCGACTGATAAATAAATAATGGGCTACCACGAAGTTTGAAGCCCCTTCATTGGTCTGTAGCCCCTCCCTCTAACTAATAAATTACTTATATCATCTTACAGACGGAGAATGTGAATTAGTCAACAGTTTATACATATGTAGATATTTATACAGTAAGTGGCACCCTAATGCGTACATAGCCGAATGAAGGGCAATTGATAATTTAACTTCTTTACTAAGCAGATGTAAACATGAGGTGAGAACCAATCGCGATCTAGTCGCTAGCGCAGGCGTATGAACTTCAACTGTTTATTTTGTTATTTGCAAGTACGGACTTGTAATAACGCACTTTTTTAGGGCCGAATCTTTCGGCCCATATTCACTTTTTATAAATTATTATTCAATATTGTCATTTGCCAATGATTTTACGTATGTATGTGTGCAAGTTAAACACATACGCCAGTACATCCCCTTCAAACAACTATTCGCATACTAATATAAAATATAAATTAATCAAACGACAACAAACCTCTAGTCTCCGAGCGATGGCGTAGTTTGAATTTGACATGCGCTAGTTCATCTTAGATACTACTAACATGAACATGTCAATTACGTCAGATTTCGGCGAATCTCAACAGAGGCGGACTCGGGTCATTATTATTACAAACCGATAGTTCACAGAAAATTAAACGTACTAAGGGGCTAACTACAAACTAATTACAAAATGGAGCCGTATTTAGGTGTGGTAATGTTAGTGGTCCCGAAACATGGCACTTAAAAGAACTTACCCACGAAGCTCATAAAATTTCGACCTAAAATGTACACTATTGCTTTCATCGTCTCTTGTTAGACAATTGCGGTTTCCTTACAATTGATTAGAATTTACTTCATCCAATTTTACCTTTAAACCGACAAAATATTCGAGTCTTACTTGCCAAATTTTTATACCTGCCAAACGGATATTTGGAACAGGTCTGCCCTTGAAGGAAGACTCGTTTTTCCAGGGTATACCTGTTCCAAATTCCTGCTCCCATAATACCTGTTTTGAGACAAGGAAGACTAATATTTCGTCAGATTAAAGGTAAAATTAATTAAGCAACACAAAATCAGCTGTAATAAAACTGCAACTGTTTAATAAAAGACGAAAAAAAGTTGCAAAAATATGCCCTGCATAATATGCAATTAATTGGTCCAAGTCCTTTTAAGTTTAATTTTTCGTGACCACTGTCATTACCACACCTAAATACCGTCGTGTAATAGCACGCTTCATAGTACGTTTATTTTGTTTATTCTGATGTATTTTCTGTGTATCGCTTTGCGCTAATAGTGACCTGAGCCCGACTCTGACCTGAGCTACGATTCGCCTCAACGTTGCTCTTTAGATTTCCGCTAAAAATCTCCACTAAAACCAATCCCCGCCGGCCCAAGTAAATTCACCTATGACATAAAAATGTAACATTTAATATGTTGTTAATATCCACCTATGTACGCATTAGGCTGCTGCTTACTGTACATATAGTATATGTATACAGTGAACGCCGCTTATAAGACTCACTTTGGGACCGGCAAAAAGTGAGTCTTATAAGCGGATGAACCTTATAAGCGAAGGGGGAAAAACAAGATTTTATAATGTATGTAATACACAAACTTTATTTTACCTGTGAATAGACATAATACAACACAATAGCGTGTTATCATAACATAGTATAAAACAAAGTCGCTTCCCGCTGTCTGTCCCTACCTATGTATGCTTAGATCTTTAAAACTACGCAACGGATTTTGATGCGGTTTTTTTTTAATAGATAGAGTGATTCAAGAGGAAGGTTTATATGTATAATACATGCATAATATAGTAGAGAAACACTGATAATTTTAGAGGTTTCTAATGTGATGTCGTAAACCGTGCGAAGGGGCGGGTCGCTAGTTTACTTACTAGCGACTAACTAGTAGCTAGTTTACTTATAAAAAAGGTAACTCTTCAAATACATACGTACAAACATACATAATCAGTTCGAAGTTTAAGATGGTTTGAAGAATTTTTTTGTTTTTGTTTGTTTTTTTGTTACTTTCCATCATTTCAATTATGTATTTTTCATAAACTGAGTAATATCCGAAGTGGTGAGTCTTATAACCGAGTTTTTTTTTTTTAATGTATTCGGATACGTCTGGACTGTTTTTGGCGATTGTGAGTCTTATAGGCGACTGAACCTTATATCCGCTCTTATAAGCGGCGTCCACTGTATATATATTGGTGGTGGGTTCAGAAGCCAATCAGTGTAAGTCATAGTTTTTATGGCAATGATTTATTAGTTTGTAACTATTGTAAAATATATTATATAACAAGTTTATTTTTGTATTAGGTACCTTTCAATAAAAAATATATGTAATCCTTACAAGAACCGGTATTTTTCTGTTACCTATTAAAACACTTATGTAATTCATCTCGTTTTTGTCGTTTGTTTACTTACTTACACTGACTGTTCTGGGTTCTGAAGTTTCCAGTATTTATGGTGACAATCAACAAAATTTGTGTGACGTTTGACAAATGGAGGATGCTCTGTGGTTATTAAATAATTAATTATGTTGTAAATTACAGAAAAAATATCGAGGTACGCATCAAGACAAAATTTCAATATTGCTAAATGTACAAGAAATTTACGACAAAATCATTAAACACACAAATGGTTTGACTTCAGAATGGTCACTGACAACGATGTTTTAGAAAATCCTAGTGTATATTGTCAAAAAATGTTTCGCTAAGGATGTTTAAACTACCAACATGTCTACGGGTATTGGTTAGACACATATCTACCTCCAGTTCAAGAAAATCTCCAATTCGTTCTGGTTTTAGAAAAGCCTTCGGCAAACACTTATTGCTAACGAATATTTTCAGCTCCGGCATACTTATGTTTATAGGAGACATTTGCCAACAAGAATTTGAATATCGAAGGAAAAAGTTGCCGGAAAGATATAACTATGGAAGGCTAAGTAAGGTTCATATTCTATATTTCGTTTTATATTATTTATTCATTATTTTTAAACAGAAAATTTAGAAATCTTATATAATAAATTGATCATGTAGTACGGTGCAATTAGACCCAAACCTCAACATCCAAAGTAAAAGTTTCCCTCCAGCTCCAAATTGTTCTATATAGTCCATATATTGTTTGGTAAAAAGTTACACCATTTTAAGCGTCGGGTTTGGGGGGGGGGGGGTAGAAGTTGGTAAATTAGTAGTTTTTATCAGTTTTACTTAAATATTTCGAGAACTATGTGGTTTAGCGCGAAAAGTGCCATATACTATATATAAAAATAATCTACATTAAATTGTGAACAAAAATGGTCCTGTGCATAATCTTGCTAAAGTGAACGGTTCCAGAGTTACGGAGGGGGTAAAAGTAGAAATTTTTCGTATTTTTTTAGATTTTTTGGAAAAAATGAAATTATAACTACTATGTAAACAGATATAACTAAACAATTTTATTAAAAAGTAATATTGTACAATGGTATTGCAGTCCAAAAGAGGCTAAGAGGCACCACAAAGAGTTAGAAGCGTAAAAATACTGGGAACGCGAACCGGTTTAGTTAGTACAAGCGCGGCCGCCAGAGGGGCCGGTCGACCACCTGCACCCGCTGCCCGTCCCTCTCCATCCCACTAACATTGAAGTGAAAGTAGAAGACTCAATCCATGTGATAATGTCATATTTTTTTCCAAAAAATCTAAAAAATACGAAAAAGTTCTACTTTTACACCCTCCGTAACTCTGGAATCATTCATTCACTTTAGCAAGATTATGCACGGGATCATTTTTGTTCGCAATTTAATGTAGATTATTTTTGTATATGGCAAAACTTTTCGCGCTAAACCACATAGTTTTCTAAATATTTAAGAAAAACTGATAATAACTACTAGTACCGACTTCTACCCCCCTCCCCCCCCCCAAACCCGACGCTTAAAATGGTGTAACTTTTTACCAAACAATATGTGGACTGTATAGAACAATTTGGTGTTGGAGGGAAACTTTTACTTTGGATGTTGAGGTTAGGCCGTTTTTTGGACTAACTGCACCGTACTAATGGGTAAAGTATTGATTATGGGTAGGGCCAATACACTGGATTTCCCGTCCGGAAGGATAACACTAATGTTAAATTTTTTCACTTTGAAAAAATTCAATCATTTGACTTAGAAATTACTGAAAAAAAATTGTCCTAGTAAGTTTTGATGTCATTCTTCAAGAATATGTTTTTTTTTTTAATTCAAAATAGCGGATGCAAGTTAGCAGTTGCTGAAACGAAACACTTTTCTGTACTTGACAAACATATTATATTATCATTAATAGGATTACTTAAGGTAAACTTTAGTGACATAACCACAGAGGTGTAACCTCTGGTTTTCATCATTAATGAAGTTGGCCGAAACGATGTGTCCGCGAAATGAATACAACAGGTAATAACAGGTGATATCATGATTCACCGACATCTAAAATGGGTAGCATATATTTATTGTTTTAACGGCAGCTGTTTTAAAGGACAAAAACGATACGACGGATTAAAAATTGCTGTGTATAGACTCTACAGTCTATAGTAATTTTTAAAACAAATGTCATGAGTTAAGCAATGCATTGGAAATAAAAATTTAGACAAAAAACTTTTTGAACTACTAAACTTTAGCTAGCACTTAATTAGTGACGCATAAGTCCTACTTTCAGATCTAATGCGTCTGCATTATTTTTTCCAGCTCGAATGTTTTTGACGGGAATGGCTCTGGGACCTCCACAACACTATTTTTACGACTGGTTGGCGAAACAGATGCCAGAAAAAAATATGAAGACGATAAGTAAAAAGTTAATACTCGATCAGCTCCTAATGTCTCCACTGTCAATCGCCATCTTCTTTTATTCCATGTGCTCCATGGAAATGAAGCCCTTTCTGCTGTGCACTGAAGAGTTTAAAGACAAATTCGTAGAGGTGTATTTGGTTGGTATATTGCATACGATTTCCAAAATATGTAAAAAAAGAAATTGTAGAAACAAATGTTGAAAGCAGTAGACAACAAAAAAAGCAACAGTTGATGAAATTTAAGGACCATTGGTCTACATAATAAACACTGTATTTGAATTAGGACAATCTTCCGATGAATTAAAAATAGCGACAATAGTCCCTATTTTCAAAGAAGGAAAAATCGATATTAATAATTATTATCGTCCTATATCTATTGTGAATTTATTTTCAAAAGTTATAGGCCCTTGTATAGTATTTTTTAAAGCAAAACTAAATTTTTAGGGATACATATCAAACCAAATCAACGTTGAAACAATTGTATTGATTAAATTGGTAACAAAAGCAATGTCTATAATGCCAATTATGCATTACCATAGACATTTTACTAGTAGTTATTTTTGTGTATTGCTGCGAATGAAGAAATCTTTAAATATGGGTTCAAACGTTTTTTCTATAGAAAGGTCATTTGGTGGTTCTACGAATCTACTGCGGACCGAAAGTCATCCGGAAATTGAAAATACATCATAATTCATTGAGTAAAGAGAATTATGAAGTATAACATTTTTACTGTAGATAAGATGAAACTTATTATATTGATTGTGATATAAAACAAATGAAATGGTGAAGATATTAATATAGAAAATACTGTAAAAAATCAAAGAAAATCAAAATTATTCCTTGAAGGCCGCAGAAAATAAAACAGCGGAATGTCGACCGCTACCTTATACAATTCCGCCAGAAAAATGTAGTTGCCATTAAAAAAAAAAAAACATGGATTACGTCAAATCCGGATTGCGGGTAGCGCGATATTTCTTTGTTACCTTATAAAAAAAATGTAAAAAAAAAGAATATTGTTCGAGGATTTCATATGTACATACAGAATAGTGTGCATTTCGAAATATCGAAATATGTAATTTATTACACACTTCATTTGCACTCTGTACATATTTTACTTCCACATTCACGTAGTGGAGTGGAAATAGTATTTAAAATTAGGAAATTAGGAGCCAATTTAAAAACTTAAATTATGTTACTTTCTGAAATGTGGACAGAGATGAGTAGTTTTCTTTAAGTTTTTCGTATTTGTATCTAAATTTTGAAATTTGTCGAAAAAAACGAGAAAAGCAGTGGCGGCTGGTGGAATTTGAAATAATTATATTTATAATATTTTCATAACGAAGCATGTGACCCACATCATAATTTAGGGTATGATTACTAGACCTAGGTAGAAGGTTAGAGTAGCAAAAAAAAAAACATCCAACGAAACTAGAAAAAAAAAACGTGTGCCCACTAGGGTGCAATAGGCTCGTGGTGAATCAGGACCGAACTCAAGAAAGCAGTACAAAATTAAAATATAGAATGAAACATGGTAGAGACCCTTACCCCAATACATACATTGAATAGACAATTCAATACATCAGCTTCAAGATGTAATGCACGCGCTAAACATGAACGTGGGTCATATTTATATATGTGCGTTTTAGGCGTTCAGCTGCTTTTCGCATATAAGCGGCTGCATCTGTGACAAACACCAGTAAATTGTCATTGTCAACACAAAAATCCCAAATGTCCTGATTATTTAGAGTTTTCACCCAGTTTATTTTCAGTTATCAGTGCTGAAAAAATTTCGATCAAATCAATTCCGACGTAAAATTCCATGCTTTTTCAGAATATTACCTTTCAGAATTGTTTATGTATTTAATATTTTTTTTCTCGAAAACTACATTTTTGTAAAAATTTCTCTAGAACAAAAATGTCTTAAAATTGAAAAAAAAACAGAAGATTAAAACTGAGAAAGTTTTAACTTAACTTTCTCAGTTTTAATCCTCCTGAAGATGCCAACTTGGTTGGCGAAACGCGCGTCGAGAAAAGTGTAGTAGTTCGGTGTTTCGTGGAAAACGTCCAGTTTTTTGTTTCTACGCCGAAGGTTCCAGTACCCACTTCAGGGTCTTAAAATTGTTTTAAGAACACTCTTTTTAGGATTTTTAATGAGATCTTTGATTCCAAAACTCACGAAATCGAAATTTCCAAAAATCTCATTTAAAAAATCTGAAAAAATTGAAAGCAGTTTGCATTTGATTCAGACATTTTTATTGTTCTTTAATTGTTCTTCTTCTAAAACGTTTTCAGCAAAGTCCGTAGTTTTTAAGAAAAAAATTATGAAGTTTATACAGGACATATGTTTGTTCCGGCGTCATTTTGTTTTGTCAAAAATTTTTAAAAACAAAATAAAGCCATTTACTTTAAGTTTAGGTCTCGAAGACGCGATTTTTTCCTGGTATAGAACACGGGGATTACCTGTTTCATAAAGAAATTCAAGTCCAGATTTTTTCAAGTAATTTTGTTAAATTTGCTTATATTTTTTTAAATAAATTTTTGAAAAATTCTAAGGTCATATTCTTGAAAAACATGATATTTTATGTCGGAATTGACCTGGTCGAAATTATTTCAGCACCGATAACTTTAAAAATAACGTTAAAAAAATAGGTACACGATACACAACGTACGTTTTAAATTCGTCAATGTCCATTTTGTAGTTTATATGAGAACGGTATCCGCGGCATAATAGGAAAGGCTTTTCACTTAATATTCACTATCTATATATTGTTTCCGTACCGCGATCACAACATCGAAACACCTGAATAAATACTGAATAAACTGAATGAACACCTTAAACCTAACACCTGCAACATACTTGCGGGCGGGAGCCTGTATAGTTTGATATTTGGCGTTTCAGGAATTCGCGGCAGAAGAAGTGAAGAGTGGGGGATCGGGACTCCGTGACGTCTTTGAGCAGTTGTTGTTAACACGCGTAGTAAAACATTGTTTAGGGGTGCTTGATTTATATGAAGTCCTGGCCTGAGATTCCACCTATTTTATTGCAGTCTAAGCCCACCAGAAGATCTTGGAAACGCCTTGCAAAATATTTCTGAAATATTCGTTTTCAAAATCACCAAGTAACTACACAGTCGTTGTATACTTGTGGGTGCTTTTTTTCCAATTTCGCAGCATTTCACTTTTGAGATTTTATAATAGCCTGTATCTTTAAGCAAAATTAATATTTTGTCAAAATGACAAAAATTAAAAGTTTTTATATTCGCTTGATAATTGTGAAAAAAATATATTATATTTCGCTAACAAAACACACATTTTATGGCAAATTTTGTTAGGTTTTTTTTTGCTGCATAGCCTTCTACTTAAATTTAGTAACCACCTCTTGAAATATAATCTGGGTCCCACGATTACTTACGAAAATATGAGAATATCAAAATCCACTAGCCATCACTGATGAAAAGCCTTTACAGTTGTCTTAATGTCATGGTAGTCCAGCACCTTCATATACATATGTACGTATACAAAGGCGGCACATTGGGCTTAGTGATTAAATAGGATGTTATAATGTCATGGAAAAACTTCGATATTCCAAGAAAACATTTGAAATCAAAATAATTTCGTTAGGCTCCTATTTAAATTACAAAAAATTGACATTTATTTAATTCACTAATTTCAATCGTCTTATATGTTGGCAGCTCTGACTATGCCATTCTTTTTAGGTCGATTTGCTGATAGGACCTCCAACACAGTTTATAAATTTTCATTACGTTCCAGTAAAATATCAAGTTTTCTACGTTAATGTCGTAACAATGTTGTTTGACATATATCTATCCTATGTTAAGCACAAAGACGAATAGTTTTTAAATTATCTTCGCAAGAATAAGGAATTAAAGAATACCAATATCATTTTATGTATTATATTTTATGTATATACATATACCATATTATTATACATTATACCTACATATATATGAGCTCTAGATAAAATATACCCAACATTATCTGTAGTTTATTTTTTACGTAAGAAAAAAGTTAAAACGAAATAGTGCCTGTAAAATACGTGAATTTTATTATTTTATTTTTTTTAACGAAATAGTGCCTGTAAAATACAGTGAACGGCCTATACTGAGAAACAAATGTACTTTTTATTTCCTGCTTGGAAAGACGAGAAGCAGGATGTTACAATTCAAAAAACATATCCATGAC
>JAPWTK010000835.1:0-37500 GCA_029963805.1 Aromia moschata | reverse complement strand
AGTATTCAAACATTTTCTGCGTCGAAGAAACAAGGTATATTTCAAAATCTTGACTACAATTTTGTGGAAAAAATGAAGCCGAGATCGGTAGGTATTAATTACTGTAATCATTGTGGAAAAAACAATCATGGAAGTAGCTAATGCTATTTTTCGTGATGTCCACTGTCACAAGTGCGGGACAAAGGGTCACATTAGTGCAATCTGTAAAAAAACGCGATGATAAACTTGCTCACAACAAAAAAGGGTCAAAGTTTAATAAATATGTAGCTTGTGTCAAGCAAGAAAACAATTCTGATTCTGACTTATAATATCGCACACATAAATGAAAAACTTATAAAACTTATTAAAATAAATTTGTATGTAAATAATAAATCTGTGTCTATAGAATGTGATACGGGTTCCCCCGTGGCTGTAATTTCACAACAATTTTTAAGAACCATTTTGTAGATATATCTGCATAATTCTGAATTGAATTTGAAATTTTTAATGTAGGGGATAGCTTGGTTGCAGTAGGTTTTATTATTGTCACAGTCTGTTACAACAGCGTTATCAAGAAATTAAAATTACTTTGTAACGTTCAAAATTTTACCTATAAACAATTTCAGTTTTTATCCGGGTAACTCCGTGCCACCCGGTATAAATTCAAATTTATTGCCGATTCCTTGCCGAATAGTAGACAACCAAACATACATTTCGATAACCGAGATAATAAATAACAGCTAGGAATATCGGTATACCTAGGTAGCAACTTAGTAAATGTTATGTCGAGAAATATTTGGAGTAAATAATATAATTGAAAATATGACGATCTCTACAGTTCATATGCATTTTTGTATGTTACATAGGATTTATTTCAAATTCAATCCTACGTTGTATTTTATCGCGGCTGCCGCGATGAGTGTTTTTGTAAAGGAAAAAAAAACTAGGCAAGAAGTAGCCGGCGACGAATTTCACTTGGGTCTTGTCACGTATCTTTCGCTGATAGTAAGGTGTGGTCGACGATTTTCTTTAAGTTAACACGTTGGTGTTTTGGAGTTTCATAAGCCTTTGGAGTAGCTGCTCATTTCCTGATAGGAGCGTTGGTTAGATCCCTCCAGTGGCGTTCCTGTTTGCCGGAAATTTTCGACATCTCGGACGAAGCGTGTATACCAGGTGTCCCACTAACTGTACCACCGTACCGATACGGAGGATTAGACGGAATCAACAGACGAAAAAAAAAACAGATAAGCTGTAGATTTAGTGAAATTGTGATTGTTTGGTATAAATAATAATTCCGGTCATATATTTTTTTTATATATATATTTTGGAGTACGCCTGCATATGTTATTCGGCTTATTATTTGAATACGTTTTACCTATACTGGTATTATTTTGGTAATAATTTAATAAATTATTACATGGTTTCCTAATTTTTTTTATTGAATATTTATGTTTAAACTTAATATCTTAAATTAATGACAGTACTTTGCCACTAGATATTACTAGTCACTTGGTAATTATTTTACGATGTTTCTTCCTTTCCATAAATCTTGTATAAATTCAACATAAACTAATAATTAGATAATCTAACATACTTTATTTTATTAAATTATTGTTACCTTTTGATAATTAGATATTGGGTATTTTGAAACAATAATTTTGGTATTATAGCAGTATACTTACATTTACTGCATTTTAACTAGTCAAATTATTCAGGTTGTGCAGGTAATTATCGTTTGTAATATTATATATAGTTAGGTTGTTAGTACATATATATTTTTTTTTCTTGGTAATTTTACTGTTGTAGGTAGTAGCCTATATTATATAAGGCATATTTTTTTATATATAAGCAATACTAGTGTGCGCCATCGTGATCACGATCGGTAAAACTCCCATCTATTTATTTATATTAGCTTATTTTCAAATTTAACTATTGGTTTACAGTTAACTTGTCAAATTGTCTTGGAAAACCATCAATTTTTTTTATAGTATACATCGAATCCTTCTACCATTGAGTATGTATGTATAAATTTGGGTATTATTTCAGTAAACTAATTTAAAGTATTAGCGTGTATAATTTTTGCTTAAGTTGAAATACCCCATCATTCTTTTAGCTTCAGGTTATGTATATTTTGGTATCATTGGCTATTTAATATTTTGATTTGTTTTTTTTGTTGATATTTTGTAACCGCGTATCAACGACGCTTAAGAAACGTAAGGCACTTAGGTTACTGGCGCCCAAAGCTGCCACCACTTACTAGCAGCTTAAAATTGTTTACCGCACGACCACCTCCGGTTGCAGCTAGCCCACGTTTCAGAAATTACTATAACAACATCAAAATTAAATAGTAATTTTAATATCAAGATCAATACCTAAAAGAAGTGGTGACAACTTCTCCTCTGATTGGTCGGAAGTGGATAAAAGACTTAAACATTTCAGTTGACCAATTATTGAAGGTAAATAATTTATCAAATAGTGATGATAACTAAATTTTTCAGAGATTAATTGAGCAAGTGTTTGCTGGGAGTAATCATGTGGTATTTTTTTTAGACATTTTAATTACTGGTTCGTCGAAGCAACATCATATGGATAATTTAATCACTGTTTTTAATAAATTGCAGGAATGCGGGTTACGAGTTAAGTAAATGTTCATTTTTTCAAAATAAAATAAATTTTCTGGGTTACTGCATAGGTAAAGAGGGGGTTACATACTTCCAGAGATAAGGTAGAAGCTATTCTAAGAGCGCCCGTTCCACGCCACGCCTAAAAAACGCCACGCTACTAAAGTCACTTTTGGGAAATGTTTATGGTAAATTCACAAAAAAAAGTATGTATGTCATAAATTATACGATTTGCATCTTTTACTTAAAAAGGATATTAAAGGGTTTTTTGGGAGAAAAGCAAAATGAGGCTTTTGAACTCATAAAAAAAGAACTTGCTTCTCCTAAGATTATAGTGCACTACGATCTTAAAATGCCAATCGTTTTGAGTGTGTGACGCCAGTGCCCACATTTTCCCAAATTTTCCCAAATGGAGACAAACTGTCCGGTAGCGTATGCATCGAGGTCTCTCTAGGAAACAGAGAAACATTACAGTCAATTTCACAAGGAAGGACTTATTCCGCAATTATCTTTCACGTTCAAAAATTTCATTCTGGCTTTTTTTAAAAACTATGTTTACCGACTGAGACAGAAAATGATCATGATTTTCCATATATTTTGTACGTGGAAGAGAACTTACCAATAGATCATAAAAAAAATACTCAGTTCACCAAAAAAGAGCCTATATTAAATAAAATTTATGGCTTACACGGTTAGCCTGAAAATAAAATAGAGGAACCGTACAAATTATTTTATAATAAAAAAAGATCAACTTGGAACAGCGATGCATTTTGTGGGGATTTAGAATTATTGTACCAAACAAATTACAAAAATGTGTGTTAGAACTAATTCACTTAACGCTTATGGGTATTAGTAAGTGCAAAATAATAGCTAGGTCATCATATGTCTGGTGGCCTAACATAAGCTGCTTACGATTTGACACGAACTGAGGAAAAATTTAACTGAGATGAGTTACCTCACCTCACTTCAGTAATACTCTTCAGGATGTTATTCAAACAGAACGTACCACTAACTGAGTGGTTAACTGAGGTGAGGAACTGAAAATCTCGTGCAAATCGCAAGCATTTATAGACTCCGATATTGAAAATATTTGTAAACAATGTAAAATCTGCAATACTATACAGGGCGATCCACCAAAAACAGTATTACACTCTTGGTCTTTAGAAAATAAACCCTGGTCTATGTTGCATATTGATTTCTTGAGACCACTTTTTGGAAATACATAAATATTTTGTCCTAATAGATTCGTTTACAAAATGGCCGGAGGTTTTTAAAACGAATAAGACCGATGCAAAAAAATATAATTGGCATTCTCAAAAAAATATTTTCACGTTTTGGGTTGCCACACAAAATGGTACCTATCTGATAATGGACCATCATTTACTTCTTATGAATTTGAAAGGTTTTTAAAGGTCAACGGTATTCGACATTTGTTTTCAACTCCGTATAAACGGACAGGCAAAAAATTCTGTAAATTTTTTAAAATCGGCGTTGAAAAGGGCCATATTAGATAATAAAAATCCAGATTTTTTTAGAGGATTTTCTCTTTGATTATAGAAGCTGTCCTCATTCAACTACGGAAGTAAGTCCAGCTATGCAAATGTTTAATCGTAATTTACGTAGTAGATTTGATTTGTTGATGCCCAATTGGGAAAATCAAATTAAGTGAACGGAAAAATTAATTGTCCATTACGGGGGCAAACAAAAAAAGTTTTGTAGTAGTAGATGTATTGATGACAGATTTTAAAAACCCGGCGGCGTACCCCAACTGAACAGAAGGTAAAATAACAAGGAAGGAGGGTTCGGTTATTTTTGAAGTTAAAACAAAATTTCTAGTGGTGAAAATACTCTACTAAAAATTCCGGCCCAGAGGAAGTTTTGGAAAATTTATTGGTACAGGCTGATAATTGAAAAACATGCATCGAGCCGGAAGAAATCCAAGCTACCAAGGAAATCAGTAGTGTAACACTTGCGCCAAGCTAGCTCATAACTACTAGGGATGGGCGATACCGATCCGATATATCGAAGTATCGATACTCCGTTTGTAATACATCGAGTTTTTGGCATCGATAATTCTCTCGAGCGATATTCTAAAATATCGATATTTTCGTTGCGATACCGAATAAGTATCGGAAAATTTTTACTCGGTAAAAAAACGCGTGTTCGCCCTGTGTTGTTAGTTGCCAAAACAATCGTACAAGAGTGAATTTCTGTTGTTTGTTGCGGGATTTTTTTGCAAAAACTTCGATGAACATCAAGTAAGTGTTTAACCTAACCTAACTCTTTGCTTTAATGTTGGCAAGAGTCTGTGTATACAGCACATGCCATCTCTTAACCTAACTCTCTGTACACTTTTCTGCTAATGGTAAAATTTTTTAGCAACGATCTGAAGAAATTTGGAATTTTCACTCAAAATGAGTGAAATACATTTGCAAAAAAACTGTCATTATAACTTTATATGTGTGTTAGTTTTTTTGAAAAACTGTTCGAAAAACTTGTTTACAAAAAAATTGTTCCATTTTTAGCAAAATGAGAAAACGCTTATTATTAGGGACACTATTTGTGATGCACGGAAAAAATATATGTAAGCATCAATAAATAGTAATAGTATGACGATGGAGGGAGTTTTCATTCATTTTTACCATTAAAACAGTAAAAATTGAATGAAAACAATCTTTTTCGAGAGTCGGTGTACCATTCTTTCTATAGTGTTTACTTTTCTTTTTTTTTATGTGTACGATTAATCGAAATGTTTTTTTTTAATTCATGTTATTGATCAAAACCAAAGAAATGGGTATTTTTTATTTTTGTTGATCTCGCTTGATGTTAAGAGAAATTTGAAGTTTTAATTTATTTCAGAATGTTTATTCCAGATCAATTCTTTTTATCCTTTTTAATAAATAATAAAAACATAAAAATAAATCGTTCGTTAAAATTTGGATTATTTTCCTGCTCATCAAATAATTTTTTATCTTTATATTCACAAAAAAGTATTCATTTGATTACCAATATATCGATTAATTTTGATGGATGTATCGATATCCGGGTATCGAAAAATTCAAAATAATTGCAATACCGAATATCGATATTTTTGCTTTCGATTCCCATCACTAATAACTACAGAACATTGGACCAGAATGTCTATGGTCCAGAGCCGATATTATGCCAAATAACAACACACATCCGAGGCAAGGTATGGGGCAAAGCGTTGAGCACTAGACTGTAATTAAATACATATATATGTCGTGCAATAAAAATATTTGTTTAATTACCTGTGAATCTGTACTTTGCTGATCCAGTCCAATCAAAAAAATCTTTAAGCATGTTTTGACCACTTTTCATTTAAAACTACATTTACGAGGGATAAGAATAAACCAATTAAGAAATAAAAATAACCCAATTTCTTCATTATTAACCCATTGTCGACATTCTCGACCTATTATTGATGGGTCGACGCCTATGATTGATTTCTGGTCATTAGTGAAGTCGTGTAGTGTAATACGATACAGAATTGAAACTATACCAAATACCAAGTTAGTGACCACCAAAGACCAAATAATATAAAAATACGAAAGTAATTTATGTTTGTATTATCTAACACCGGGACAGCGCGTACGCAGTCCCGACTACCAAAAATTACGCGCCCGAGTTATCCGCATTAGGGATAATCGCAGGGGTCAGCCCGACCGTAGTGCAATGGAAGGGGCCTCACCCTGGGGAAACCGCCTTGTTGATCACGGTAATCCCTACGCCAGGTAAGTATGCTTTCAAGTGGCGATTTCCAAGTACTTAATACCACTTGAACGACCTTAAGAAGTAAAATGCAAGAGGATTCATTACTGCCATCTGTGAGGCACCAGACAAAATAGAATAGGTGTCTATAATGCTGTAACACAAGTTGCATACCTACCTATAAGAGAAAACATTTTTATTATCCGATAAAGCAATAAAATAACACAGATTTTTTTATTTACTAATTGTACTTGTTGTACATATTATTTTCGTAAATATAATATATGGGTATAATAAAAGTTCTGTAGTTTGGAAAATAACGGCAACAATGAAGTTCATACATGACTAAAGCTGGACAAAATGACTGACGCGTCTAGATTTTACAAGATCTCACTAGATGGCGCCAATGGTTATGAGGCAAGATGTGACTCCATAAGACAGGCAACTTACATAGCAGTTCCACTGCTATTAGCTATTCGCCTCCTTTTAGTAGGCTACAGGCAGAGCCATAGTTATGTATGTCAGGGGAACAAGAACTTTTTGTCCTTATTCCATGGAATATATAGACATTAAAAAAAAAAACGTCATCAAAGTTGGCAGAGAAAAAAAAGACGTATTTCTATATTTAATCAAATTTATAACCTTATTTACTTGTTTACTTGTCAAGACTATCACATCGTATGACAACCATTGTTTATTTTACAGATTGTGACAGTCACTTGTCAAAAGTTTGACATAACCGAAAAGCTTCGACATGACCGCTATTTCCATCTCTCTTGTTCATAACCAGAGTTGATGACGTTTTTTTTTGATGTCTCTATATATATTTTGACTCCATCCATTACCATTACCATTAAAATTCTTTTATTATATAATTATTTACAAGATTTCAGGTGTGAAAGGGCCGTGTATGACTCCATCCAGTGAGATTTGGTCAAATCTAGATGCTTGTCATTTTGCCCAGTGGCACTATCAAACTAGACACTATATATTTTTAACTAAAGTGGTCTGAGTTAAATCGTTGAAAGTAGAAGGAGTAGGTACTTTTTCAATTAACGGTTGTAATATTAATATTATGTAATGTACTACTGAATAGTTGAATAATTTCTCTCAACTTCCTTGGAAATTTAGTTCTGGAGTTCTTAAATGGACTGTCAATCCTTGATTTATTTTAATCTTCCATATTGAATTGAAATACTCATAAGCCTAAATTGACCTTAAAATGCCTATTAACCTTTTTCCACTTTATTTACTATACATTTATCACTAGTTTCCGAAGTTTATTATTACATGACGGTGTAGTCGTAGCCGTTCCTTCATTGATACGTATTATGTACCTACGTAGTTTGCTCCTTTGTAAGTCAATAGTTGGAGCTGAGAGTACCACAAAGGATTTCTATTGCTGCACATCTTCACTTTTTACACCAGTGACCTGCCTAGAATCACTCAAACCATGATGGTTCTCTACGTGTATGATAAAGAGAAAACGGCTATGAAAAGATTGTGGTGATTCCGAATAATCACGAATTTTCTCTAGAAAACGACTAATAAGGTGGAGCAGTGTATAGCAATATAGATCATAAATTCATAAAAAATCGAGAAAAGTGCAGTGGTCATCAGGGAGATACGTCATAAAACAGTGAGGTTGAGCTAATGACGCCAAAATTCACCAGAAATATTCCGTAAAATATATTGGAATCACCATGGACAAGTCACTCACATTTCAAGACCATACGAAAGACGCTGTAAAAATTATTTCCTTATTCAGGAAATAGGAATAGTCCTAATAAATCACGAAATTTCTCTAGAAAGCGACTAATAAGGTGGAGCAGTGTATAGCGATATAGATTATAAATTCATAAACAATCGAGAAAAGTGCAGTGGTCATCAGGGAGATACGTCATAAAACAGTGAGGTTGAGCTAATGACGCCAAAATTCACCAGAAATATTCCGTAAAATATATTAGAATCACCATGGACAAGTCACTCACATTTTAAGACCATACGAAAGACGCTGTAAAAAAATATTTCCTTATCTCAGGACTGCCTGGAATAGTCAGTTAAGCTTTGGGAACAGAACTAGATTGATTTTTTATGTACTATATTTGCAGCTCACTGCGCGGTTGCTGTCTGTACGTGGTTCATCAACAATGCCATCAGTGGAGACATTGATACAGGCCTTTTAAGAACGTTGTCTTAAATCAAGCGAATATATATGCGACAGCAGAGAAGCACTAGGATCCTCTAGCCAGAGGAACTACTAACTACGAATTTGGACGACCACTGAGGTATAGGAGATCATAGATGTTATCTTTCATCGAAAAAGCGTTAAACGTATATTCGAATTTCGACAGAAAAAAAAAATAAGTCAGTATGAGAAAGATGGCGGGAAGAATACCTAATCTATTCAAAATACCCCCGAGCATAAGCTAAACCTTCGGCCACTAATTTCATCACAACGGTAGATCCTTACTTGTCAGAGTAAGTAATTTTTTCTGAAGACGCGACGGAAGCACACTGGCAAAGGAAGAAGAATAGATCAGAAGAGTATCAGAAGACAAATTGACATATGAACGGTTTCATCAACCTAGGACCAGTAATGAGGCGCAAAACGCAAGCGTTGTTCCAATCAGGGATATGCCATGTCCATAGGTTCATATGCTCTCAGAACTTTATCAAGAAAGAATCCAAGAGAAATACAAGAACCGCGTGACAAAGGTGCTGAATACGCTTTTATCTGGAGGCAATCTTATCAAACTAATCAACTCGTGGGCTGTCCCAGTGCTGGCATATTCTTTCGGAATCGTTAAGTGGTCCGTTACTGATCTCGATGTGCTCGACCGACTTACCAGGCGGCTCCTAACTAAATTCAGACAATTGTATACTCATTAATAATCAGACTCTATCTGCCTCGAAGACGAGGTGGGAGGGGTCTATTGAACATAAAAAATCAGTGCCTTGATCAAGAAGTTTCCTTAAGAAGAAAAATACTAACCAACAGGGACCCGCTAATAACAACAGTAGCAACAGAGGACACGCCTTTGAGCCTAGGATGTGAACTTCTTCCGGCTGACAAACCAACAGAAGAGGAGCTTCGGACAAAATGGATAGAACATGACTTACAGGGCCGTTTTCCAAAAATGCTACAGCTAGACCACATCGACAAAGAAAAATCATTAAATTGGCTTACCGACGGCTGCTTGTACCCCGAAGGCTCCTTGACTGCCATTCAGGACAGGATTATAAAAACAAGAAATTACCAGAATCATATCCTGAGGGACGACGTCGAAGACATATGTAGAAAATGTGGATCTGCAGGCGAAACTATAAAAAACATAATAGGATGGTGTACTGCGCTAGCAGAGTCAGCATATTTCAGCAGGTCGACCAACTGGCGAAGATGGTCCACCAACAACTGGCACTCAAGTATGGCCTGTTAGCGACGGTTCCGCCGTACTACAAATAATACCCCGGAAGCTGTGCTGGAATCGAAAGTTGCACTGAGCTACTGGGATAAGATCATCATCACCGACAGAACAGTGGACTTCATCCGACCAGATATTGTGCTGATCAACAAGGAACAGCATCATAGAAGAACAAGAGGGATCATCATAGATATCACAGTCTCACTTACCCACACCATTCAGAAGACTGAACGGGAGAGGATCACGAAATACGAAAATCTATCAATCGAACTGAAGCGCCTATGGAAACTGGCGAAGGTGGAGATATACGCCCTAGTAATATCGGTAGAGGGAGTGATAACGACCAGATTCACCAAGAACATCGCGGCATTACGACTTATAATACTCTTATAATATTATTAGAAATGGTCAGAAGGCCCTTGTACTACAAACATGTCATATTATTAGAAAGGTTTTGGGACAGGATGAATTTCCTCCCTTCGCCTGAGCCTATCTGCTGGAGGCGGGGATGAGATATCAAGCCATCACTGTCTGCAGCCGTAATGGGTGAATGTTTCCCAGCGTTTACACTGGAGAAATGTGATAATAAAGTCGGCGAAATAATAATATCTTTACTGAAAGAAAAAAAAACAACAAAAAATAAGTACAAGTAGGCGAAGTTTAGCTAAGGCTACTCTTTCACACAAACCAAAATTAAAACAAAACTAATAATCAAACAAAAACAATAAAACAAAATAAATGTATTAACTAATTTACTTAACCACTAAAAAGAAAACTAACTAAAACAAAATTTTAATACTTAAGAATATACCCAAAAGTATATACATAAAATGTTATACACATAATACATACAAACACAAAGCATAAATTTACGAGATTAAAAGCAGAGTTGTAATAGTTTTTTAACGAATAGCAGGGGGGAGATTTTCTCTTTATTTACAGATTATACAATAAACATTTGGTAATTCAAGGGGGGGGGGGGGGTTATTCTACTCTAAAATAATTTTTTATAAAATTTTACATATCAATCCTTGTTATTTAAAAATAAAAATCAATAAATAAAATAAAAACAAAATAACTTATCATCTTATATTTTTATATACTGTTACGGGGGGGGGGGGGGTGAAATCAGTACAGTGATGCAGACAATATGACTCCAAGAGGTAAATAACATTGAGAAGAAAGAATCGACAAATATTTGTAGAATTCTGTTCATATATGTAAATCGGTACTTGTATTCGATTTTGATTCGGTATAATTTAAAACAAAAATAGGTACCTATATGTATATCCTAATAACTAAATGAAAACAATTTCAAAATATCTTAAAATACAGTGTCCAATAATTTGTTTACACAGTTTTTATTAACCGGAAATAAATGTGTTTTTTATAATCGGTGTTACCCCAATTTCCCCTATTGGAAAACTAATCTCTCCACTTTTTTTGTCTGTTAACGCTTCAGTGTTTATCTACATCACTTACATTTACCTTGACTGCAATTTCACGCAGAATAAACAAATGTAGGCAAAAAATAATTGGTTACTTTTCATTTGAATAAAATTTAAGGCAAGGATATGGTCAGAACTACCTAAATATGATAAAAAAAGCTTTTAAATTGCCTCCGAAAGTAACTCTATTAGGGAATTTTATGGTACAGTAATTTAGAAAGTAAGTCTGTGATACGACTCTAGCAAAAAACACCTTTCGTCGGAGAATTTAGAAGGTGGACAATATTCAGAGAATAAGATCATTGACATGTCTGTATTTTTATCAAATTAAAGTCTTACATATGTATTAAGGAGTAATTACATAATTGTAACGCAGTAGACTTTTATTAATTTTTAAACATTTTGGTCAGCATTTATTTATAAGTAGAGGAAGGCATTGTGACCGCGCGACATAGGCGTGCGCATCCCTTAGTAAGAACAATAACAGAAAATAAATAGTAATAAAATATCTATACAATCTCTTATGATTTCTACATATTTGTCAAACTCTTACACTTTTATGTAGTGGTATAAAGTGGGTTGGTTGGCTGCCCTGGAATTACCGAACATAACAAGTAGAACTGCCGTTATCACACGTAGGATATGATTTGTAAGGCATTGACATCATAGACAGTTCCACTGTTGTCTATAGGAACCAGGTTTCGTCTTGGGGAAAACATGTACTTATATTGTGAGAAAGATCGTTCGTCATATATTGATGTAATAGAGCTATAATTAAAATACTCTTTGTACCGATTTAACAGATGTGTCGATTCTCCAGCACAAATTTGTCTTAATATGGTAAATTCGGAATTTTTCATTAATACACTCTCGATTTTTTCTAGAATGCAAGCAGTTTTTGCGTCACCTACAGCGCGTTTTATTTATATTTATTTTGTTAGCGTACGGGCGTTTTTTCACATTTCCTACATAGGACATTTTATATGATGTTAATGACGATAATTATTATTACGAATTTATTTAATAATTGTTAATACTTAATTATACTATATTGACGATTGCAAGGAATACACAAAATATCTGATCCGTATTGCAAAATTCTTGTAGTTTTCAATCATATTTTTCACTCTACTCACAAATGGCAACGACGATGCAATTATTGTAAAATAAAAATCCACACATCAGATAATATGGAAATACATATTAATAATAAAAAATGTTTATTAGGTAGTCATACACGACACATAAAATTATAGAATTTGGCGTAAAATTGTAGAACTCCGCGTTCCACCGTTCATCCGCTTGCATCGAGTTCAAACTTAAAATACTACATTTCGACGACGGAATGCTCGCTACGCTATATGGATAAATTGGATATACCCTTTCCCGTAACCCTCCACGAGCGAGTCCCAGCGCGTGTTACATGGCACGGTCAGTGGCGTACGTATGCACGAGCAAGAAATACGCGCGTACATCATTTACAAGGCGCTTAAAAATACGGTCTATACTTTAATTACACTGGTGTATACACATTTTGGTGCCTAAGATTTTAGACCTGATTTTAAGTATGTCTTGTGAGCTGATACAATTTTTTATATCAGCTCTGGTTTATAAGAAAAAAAAACACATTTTTACAAAAATATCAATTTGTTTTGGGATTATACATCAAGAAATTGTCTTTTTTAGTGATTTTCTTAAGTGAAATTGTCTTGGGCAATCACGCATAAGTCCCCAGCAATAATCGGCCATCATATGAATGTCCCATCTGCCTTAGTACCTTTTCTCCATTGTTTTTATATCTTGATGGAAGCGTTCTCCTTGTTCTTCGCTAAGAATTTCTGAGAAATGAACTTAAAACATTGACCATTTCTGTCCAGAGCTTTAATAAATTACTTCATGAGCCCTAACTGTATGTGCAAAGGTGGAAGAATGATTTTTTTTCGGGGAATCAAAGGCTGATTTATGACATTTCTTTCATCAACAACAAGAACATCTCTCCCAGGCCAATTTTTTTGTGTCCAATGACTTGATTTGGCTCGACTGTCCCAGAAACAAATAAAACAAGAGTATTTCGTATAACCACTCTGTTGACCCAACAAAAAATTAATCATCTTCAAGACTTCAAGTCGACACAAATCGCCAAATTATGTTCAAAATATTTTATTTTCTGTAAAATAACTGAAATTATCTCATATTCTTCTTTCATAGATGTAGAGTGGGCAAGTGGAATAGAAGCATGCTTATTGCCATTATGTAAAAGGACTGTTTTGAGACTTTTTTTACTACTATCAATAAAGAGACGCCAATCACTTGCATGATAAGTCTTCAAGCCCATGAAACTCAGCAAGCCGTTCACATCATTACAATATACCAAATTTTCATCAGAGGAAAAAAAATGCAATAAGTTTCGTTCTCTCGTGCGATATGAAGTAATTCGTAGACCAGAGGAAAGGCAATTATTTTCTTTTAATCTCGATGCTAGCAACTCAACACGCTCGTTTGAAAGATCTGTCTCTGATGAGATCAATAAGTTCACTTTGTGAAAATGTTTTAGGATTTGATGTTTCTCCACACTATTCAAAATCATCCTCTTCTTCAAAAACTTCCATTTGATCCTCCTCAGATTCACGTACTGCCTGATGAAAAACTGGTATTGGAACAGTGTCTGAATGAGGAATATGTCTTATAACTGAAGAAATATTGGGATACTTCCACTTGTAACGATTGTTTTTGTTGATGCCCACTACATTCGTCATACAAAAATAACAGTCGTCATGATGATTTTTTTGTTCTCGCCAAATCATTGGTACTCCAAACTTCAAAGGTTTTCGCGTTCCTTTTTACCCATTGACGCAAATGTTCAATGCACATTTGACAAACACTGTGATGCACCCACACTTTATCTTGGTTGCGAATTTGACTGTTTTCAAATAAGACCCGAAAAAATTAAAATGAGAATAGTAGGTAAACCAGAGCTCTCAGCTGACATTAACTAACGGCAATATAATTCATACTACCTACCTTACCATAGATACAAACAGAGTTGCACCAAAAAATTTTTTTGTAGGCCTGTGTTATCATAGAGTTGTATAGTGCCGACCCTATGTTGTATCACACTTCACTATCAAGTTTATGTGAAATTTCAATTCATATTTCTGATATGTTGTACAGGACAGCCCTTTAAAAGCTACGCTTCGACTGAAAAAATCTAATGAGCCTTTTTCGAGATGAGGTCAAAAGTTATGTCTTTTTTTTTAACGTTAAAAACATATTTGCATTTATGATACTGTATCATAAATATTTTTTTATTATTTACCACACCTTGGTTGTGGTAACACACAAAGCATCACAATCATTGGCAACTCGTGTAGTATGTGATGGGGTTGCCTCAATTTGATTTTATTGCAGGAGTCCTTTGATAGCTGGAGCTGTTGTACAACCTCCGTTATACGAATTACGTTGATTTATCTTATTATGAATATAATTTCATAAAAGATATGGCAGACATGCGAAAGAAAACTAGTTATTTTCATTAACTATACTTATGATACGTCACCTCTGTGATGCGTTCCGTTTCTGCCAATCTTAATTATAAGGATGTCTGAAACATTTGCGACTTGACCTTTAAATCACACGTTTACCGTTATGTTTTTCAACTGATCAAGGATGCCGTGCCTTCGATCATATACATAAATAACAACAAATATGTTAAAAGTTGTAAACCACACCATTAATGAGATCTTGAACCATAAAAATCGTAAATACGAAGCAAATGTCAGTGTCCTTTTAAAGTTCCTTCTTGATACGAAATCACTTCTCACGCTTTAAGTGAAATACACTCTTCCACAAAATTATGAAGCCGCCCCAATCTTTCGCTGTTATGTCCATAGCGCTTGCGTTTCTGGATGTTTTTTGACTAGATTGCTCCCTTTTGTAGAGAATAAGTAGGTTCTGTGCGAAATTTTCAATCGATTTGAAAGTTGTACCCCAACAAAATTATAAAGCTACTTTATTGATAACTGCAAATTAGACAAAAAAATTAGCAAAATCATATCCTTAGAAGTCAGTAGCAGCTTCTCCATGTCAAATCAGTTGAAAAAGACGAGTTGTTCCACTTGTATAAAATAACTTTTTTGAGCTCCACAGTTGTACGAAACTAGCGACTATCCTTGTAGTCTCTACGAATTAAACTTGCCATACATCCATAAAAAACTGGACGTTTCCACGAAACACCGAACTCCTATACATTCCTCGACGCGCGTTTCGCCAACTAAGTTGGCATCTTCAGGAGAACATTAATACTTAAAACGCCGGATTTAAACATTATTGGAAATTTTAGTTCGTCTAAAAAGTTGTCTGTCATAAGTTTACAAGGATAATCGCCAGTTTCGTACCTCTGAAGAGCTCAAAACGGTGACTGTTTCAATAGATTCGATGTTTGTTAATTTTTATCACATTGCTTTGTTAAATTTATAATTTTGTTAGCGTTAGGGTTAAATATAGTTTTGTTAGGGTCAATTTTCATAATTTTTTCATTTTATTCTAGGTTTTGCTACAATTTCCAACTTATTGTAAATTTCATGTATGTTAGAAACTTATTCTCTATAAAAGGGAGAAATCTAGTCAAAAAAAAACATCCAAAAACGTAAGTGCTATGGACACAACAGCGAAAAAATTGGGATGGGTTTATAATGTTGTGGAGGCCTATTTTCATTTAATTCCAGGTTTTGCTGCAGTTTCTAAACCGATTGTAAATCTCGCAGAGAAACTACTTATTCTTTACAAAAAGGAGCAATCTAGCCAAAAAAAGTCGAATAACGCCGCATCGGCAAAACAGCGGAAGATAGGAGTGCTCCACAAAATGTGGAGCAGTGTAGTTTCGAATCACCTTCTTAAATAGCAGCAATAAATACCTATACAGAGAGTAATCGTACTTATTTAATAATGTTTTTCTTTTCAGTACGCGATAATGACTTTTTATATTAGTAGCTACTATATCCGTCAATCCGGCTATGAGTTACAGGAACTCATCAAACAGGAAAAAGAGGTTCAAGTAAAAATTACTGTTTCGCTTCAGTTGAAGAGTTCATATCTGAACCCATTATGATTGCATCTGAACCTAATGAAGAGAGATGGTGGATAATACTGGGATGCTGGTGCAGGATCTTGCGAAAATTAAATAGTCGTTGCCCCACTTTAATCGGGGAAACTAGTATTGTCACACCGCTCGTTTCAAGCGGATTCCATCATAAATTGGTGATTACGTATTGTATGCAAATATTTGTTTTAAAATTTTACTTCCAAGTTAATTTCTGATTAGAGAGATAGGATGTTATGTATTTAAGTTGACGAAAGTTAAATTGTTTGTAGTAAAGGGAATTTTAAAAACTCTCAGGGATAACATTATTTTATTATTTAAGTACTAAGAATTGCATGGAAAATGAATCGTGTTCATGATATGAACTTGTTAAGAGGGCATTAGTCGCTTAGAGTAAACTTTCGGAAACGTTTTGTTAGATGGGCATTAGTCGATGACTCATGCCATTTTAGGGTCGCCTACAATAAGGTCGCCTATTTCCAGATTTGCCCATTATATCCCAAGGTACAATTAGTAACATCGAAAAACAGCGTTGCGAATGTGGTCATGTACGGCAGATAAAAAAAGAACCTTTTAATATTCTATGCACTGAGTTATGACACCAAATTGAATATAATGCTTGAGTTTGAAAAAAATTCTTATAATTCGAGTCGATGAGCAGCTTCAGAAATGATTAACCATTTAATGTTCCTATATACTGATATTAATTTAAGAACTCACTGAAGACGATTTTGATAGAATTCTTGAACACATTATTCACAGGTTAAAAAATGTAACAATCTGTCAAAATGTAACAAATGTACCAACAATATTTAGTTTTCTAATGAGTCTACATTTACACTTCACGGTCATTTCCAAACATAATGTTACTGGTCTAAAGAAAATCCCTCACTGAATGAAAAAATTACATAGGTACGAAAAATGGAATGAATTGATGAACGCATTGATGAAAATTTGAATGGAATTTTTGAATAGAGAATGAACATACTTCAAATGAGATATTACAATCTCCTACTTTCAATTTAAAGGGATTGAATTTACGGGAAAAAGTTTTACACTGCCGGATGTCATTTCAGAATCTAAAATTGACGTACCTCGGGATTTTTTTTTATAAATATACACATTTCATTCAATTCAATTTATTTCATTTAACTATTCCACATTGTAAATCTGGTTCTTATTCATTTATCCCAAATAGTCAAATAATGTGACGTTATTTTTCTTATTTATTCTAATTAAAAACGCTGCATTTTGTACTCTTTTGTTTGCTTGTAAATCTTTAATTATTTTTTTCTAGTTTTCATATATCTTTAAATTTCCTCTTCATTTTCAGAAATTTCGTTTAATTATGTTATTTTTTTCTGTCTTATCGTTTATTGTATCATGGAGTTTTCATTCAGAAATGCTATGAAAAATCTCTTGCATTATACTAAAGTCTGACATTGAACATACGTAATCAGAAATATGTACTTGAGTATCTTACCTGAATATCTTCAATGTATTTATGCCTGTATGCTCCATGTTGTTAACATAATTTGCGATAAGCTAGTACCACTTTTTATTTTATCCAGTTACAAATATTGCTATACTTATTGATGAGTTATTGTTAATCATAATTACAGATACATATATTGTAAACCACACTAGCAGAGAATTTTGCATTTACTTGGAATTTGTAAAGCATGCTACTAACGTAAAAATGTAGCAAATATTCATGTGATCATGTGCACAAAAAAAAAGAGAATGCTAGAAAACTAGGAATTTGTCTTCCACAAACAATGTAGCATTATGTAACATTATTCTCGTTTTGCCAATCATGTGTATTGGGGATGACTAATTAAATCAAAAATATTTTATTGATCTCCAATAATGGATGTGTAAAATTTACACATTTGTTATAAATTTCAGTTTCAGTCCATATGTGATAAATTATGTTTTTGAACTGTTACAACTTTGTTGGTAAAAACCCTTAGAGAGATTTTGAAAAAGTCGTGGGACACCATTAAATAGTTAGAAGCTACCGAGGAATATAACAGTTGGAGGGTGAATGTGTAAAAATCTTGACATGAAACTCTATGTGTTCTTTTTTATTGACTTATTATTAACCAATTAATTAATTAGATATTAACCAATATCAATATAAAAAAAAACATGGTGGTAAAGGTTGCTACTTATCTGTTAAATTTAATAATCGTGTTTTCATTTAAGGAAATAAGAGAGTCTTGGCGTCTTGGCATCTAAGAGAAAAGTGGCGTCTTAAACATGCCAGTATTTATTACGATTTAGTTATAAGTACATACCAGGGGATGAGAGTGCAAACACAATAGTTGAAACAAGAGTAAAAACAAAGAAAAAGTGTTTTAAGAACCTTCTTTGCAGATATCAACCTCGCTCAAATACCTCTCTATAAATTTTTTTCTACGCTATTATTAAAAACCGTTTACTAGTTGGGTGTTAGAGAAACTGAAAGTTTTTTTTAAACTAATTTTAGATAGAATATGTTTTTTTTTTAACTTGACTAGTTCTATTTTACATAATTTTTCTTTTTGACTTTTAATATAAACTTGAAAAACCTTTCGCTTTTTGCAAAGAATTAAAAAAGTTTTTTTCTGTGATTAAACAAAAAGCCTTTCTATTTTGGCTGTCAAAACTAAAACTCCTTTTGACACATCTTCACTTTGCTATCATTTTTAATATGGGATTAAGTGGAAAACATTGTTGATGGTTTAATTGAAGATGGTTGTAGCCAACGTTATGTTGCGCAAGCTCCAGGAATATCGCGTACCACTGTTGAAGATGTGTTGAATTGCTTTGTTGAAACTGGAAATGAAACCAGAAGACAGGAAACGGGGAATAAAGAAAAATATAAAGCATCGAGATGATCGCTTTTTATGAATAAGGACTTTGCGCAATAGAAAGACTACTAAAGGCAATAATTCTGCAAAGTGTAAGTGGACTAGCTATCAACGAATGAACATCCAGGAAAAGATTATATGAAACAGGCCTCAATTCACACAAACCAGTATATTGACTAAAATTTAGAACGAATATAGGAGAGAATAGAAGCAACCGAGTGTTAAAAATTATTAATGAACGGATATTCAAGAACGGAGTAATGTACTCTTTACAGATGAAAGCATTTCAGGATCGATCTGTCTGCTGATTTGGGCATTTCCACTATTGCATCTATGGATCTTATCTTCAACCATACCTAATGCTGATCGCTATGTTAGGGAGATTTTGGATGATGCCGTTGCCCCGTACGCTCCATTTATTGGCAATGACTTCGTTCTAATGCATAACAATGCAAGACTTCATGCAGCCCCTCACTGTTAATGAGTTGTCATGAATGAAGTAGTAATTGAGCGGTTGGGCTGGCCAGCGTGCAGTCTAGACTTCTATAAGGTACGTGTCCATCTGAGACAAAACAGTCTCGAGAGTAGTCATGAGACTCAACTCGCAGATGGACATGGTCCTGAGAGCAGTCTCGGAGACAAGTCTCGGCATGTATCGGAGAGTGCTCCAATCACAGGTGGACACGCTCATTCGTGCTCTCGCGACTAGGTCTCCAGCCTTCAGTCCGTTTGGAAGATTTTTTCGAGTATCGGAGACCTGCGTCTGGGAGTATTTGTTTTGTTTTCTATTTTCATTCATTTAATTAATTTTTAATTCATTAATTAATTTAATTCATGTAATGAGTGCTAAAAATAAAGAGAGTGCAAAAAGAGAGTGGACTGATGATGAGGTGATGGATTTGATTCATCTGTATGAGGCAGAAGAGTTCCTGTGGAACGTGAAACATAAACAATATCGGAATCGCGACAAGAAAATGGAGAAGTTCGAGGAATTCGAAGCTCCGAATTCATTCCGTCGTCCCACCCATTTCCTCACCCAACACTCCCTTTTTTTCATTTTCCGTTGTTTGGCAATTTTGTAGGCTACTATTAAAGCAAAGGCTTGCCGTGAATCCATTCCAGCAAAGAAAATTTTCAAACATTCACACAAGTAGTCACCGCACAGACTCTCAGGTGGAAGTGAAACATTCCAGGTCTCGAGACTGTTGAGGCTGTGGAGTCTCTGGGCTCTGTCTTGAGAGCGAAAGCATCTCAAGTGGACAACACCCTGAGACTGATCTCGAGACTTTCTCTCTAGATTTTGTCTCAGGTGGACACTTATCTTTAGATCAACTCTAGCATGCAAGATCTTTAGGACCAACTCCAACATGCAGTTCGAAACAGACCATAGCTTCCAGAGACCATACAAGACTTGAGGATTGCTTTGGTGGAATAATATTTCACTGCCATTTCACAGGAAAGAGGCGTTGATTAACTGCATCCCTCATCGCTTATCCGACGCACTTAGTATCAGAGGTGGTCATTATCTGCATCTATCCATTGTTTTTGACTTGTTAAATAAAAAAAGTAATTAAGCTGTCTTTTTTCTCATTAGAGGACACTTTTTTTGTGATTTTGTAAAAGCATATAAAAAGCAAAAATCACACTAGCCGGAATTTCTTGCTAGTGAGTTTAGATGAAGGATTACCAAACTCATGGAAGAAGGCTATTCAATTTGGGAACCAAAGGATCAAAGTGTCGACAATTTGTATCCCTTGGTATCGTCCTCTTCTCCTCTTCTCGTTCGTGTAGCTCTCAAGTGGCATCGGCAGCGCGTTACGACCTATGCATATAACGCGCTCTCTGATACACCTGCGCCCGCATCAAAACTTTCTTCCCGCGACTTTGATTCTACCTCGCCGCGACTCAGTTAACCGGTGAGTGCGACGTCGATATGTTGCGTTCCACCTGAGGCCTCGCCGTTATCTCTTATCTCCATTGTGCGACATATTAAAAATACTTTATCTGCTGATAACGGCCCGCCGTGATGATAGGCCACTCGAGCCAGTTTAGTTAGCGCTCATTAATCGTGGAAAGATCGGTGTGCGCGCGTTACACGGACCCCACATTCTGCGGAAGATGTTCAAGAAGAACCGCCCGAAGAACAACCTCGCCGCGCCGCAGAACGGCGAGCCGCACCACGACAACAACAACGTGTCCAACAAGAGCCCCACGAGTCCCGTGAGTCCCGTGTCGCCAGTGACGAAGAGCACGCTGCAGTTCTACTGTCAGCTGGCCCACGGAAGTCCCACCGCCTTCGTCTCCGGATTCTCCAACGTCAAGGAGTTGTATGAGAAGATCGGAGAATGTTTCGATATTCCAGCTTCAGAGGTAGGATAATATGCCGTAGACAGTTATAGATTATCTCCACCTTTCACTTTTTTCTCATATGTATGTACTTAATTAACTGATCTTGGGTGATGTGTATGGACCTGCGCATCTCTCAGCAATAATCTCTACTAATCGGATTGCTAATCACGAAATTAGTTTCTTTAGCAATCGCGTGAAATCAATTAAGTGAATTTCAGGTGTTCCATTCTTTCAGACTTATCGGGAAATACGCAAAAAAAACTCGACAAAAACATGGACATTTACTTAACTTCACTTAATGCTCGAAAGATAATACGAATACTTCAGTTCGATTGTTCTCTAAGAGGAAAGAAAATACTCCTCTCGTTGCTATCTTCGATTTAAGTTTTTAAACGCATTTTTTGTGTGTTGTTTGGAATAAATTTAGACAGTAGAAGGATATAAAAAAAACTTGGAGTAACGATAGAAATGAACAGTCAGTTCAGACATCCAAGTATACCAATTTTTACACCAAATATTTCGACATTATATGCCGAGTGAATAGAAGGTGTCAATCTCTATAAAAGATAATATTTAATCTTGAAGTCTTGGAGTCCATGGAATGCCAAATGATTCTAATCACCAACTTATACACAAGACAGGTTCTGTTGCAATAATTTGTAAATTCGCATGATTTTAATACGTAGAAACAATCCAAATGGTATTCCTTTTTAACGACTTTGTTAACGGTTGTCGATACATTAAAATGAGGCTGAATCCTATTTAAAAATATGTATTTACGTGTCATTTACACATCACAGCCCTCAAAGAAGCTGGCTTCCACATCAAATTGTGCGTTTTGATATCTACACATTTTATTGAAATATATGACTTATGTTGTGTATTGGTTGGAATATATGTAGGTATATTATACTCAAGATACTCTAGTAACAATTGGCTTCCTTCCTGGGAGCCTGCAGACAACAATCAGAAGAGTTTATTACATGGCATATCCGAGAGTTTGCTGGCATATCAGAAGAGTTTATTCCATGCTACTACTCTGTGGTTAATTGCTTTGCGTATTTCATCGTCTAAATATTTTTCTTTCTTCAAAGCAATCAATCGATGATATGCGTTTGAGACTTTCGTATCTCACAACAGCCTAGTCGAAATTTCAAATTACGACACTAGTTTGAATAGATAATAGTGTCACCAATAATAGTGACTTAGTATTTATTATGGTGGGCTCATGGTGATTTTATATTTATAATGACCGTATTTTTAAAATTATTATAAAAATTATATTTTCTTATTATATTTTATTTTATTATATTTCCATATTTTTTTATAATATTTGGTGATTTATTTACTTGTTCTATTGATCTACCTACTTCTGTAATCTCGTTTATTTACTAAACTAAAACCTTGAACATTTACAGTATGATACAAGGTATTGCCGTATAAATGAAATCACCAATGTGAGTGGGGGAATAAATTTGTTCCACAACTCCCTAAGAAAGTGCACATAACAATGCAAAATAAAACAGACGCTAACACATACCTGTGTTAGGATTTCCTAACCGTACGTTAGGATTTCATAACGCAGAGCATAATAAGAGTATAATAGCCAATTTTTATTTTATCTGTGAAACTACCATTTAAAAAGCTTAATCCGCTCCCCCCCCCCAACAAATTTTTTCCCTACAATAACCAAGGAATTTGGCCTTTTCCACCGTCCCCTAAGGCAGGTTTTCAGGGAAGCAACCACGCGGGTCGAAGAAGGGCATCGTGAAATATAACCAAGTAAGCTGTGCTAGAAAAAACATGTTTAATAAATTATGACATGACTTATGACACGAATTATTACATGAAAAAAATTTTTCCCTGGGTTGCGGGAAAAATATTGTACATAACTCGCTGGAATGAGCACCTACATACTCGTGCGAAACGTCACACTCGTATGTTATACGAGGTGTGTAAATTAAGTAATGAGACTGTTTTTTTTATTGTCTTTTTATTCGAATAGAATTACAATTCAGTATTGTCTCCTTCAAAATACCTTGCTTGGGAAGCCACTCAGCGCTGGAGACGGTTCTTCCATTCCTTGTAGCAGTGCCGAAACTCATATACTGGAATAGCTGGTCGGTTACAGCCGTTTGAATGCTTTCTATGGGAAAGAGAAACAAGTCACAAGGACTCAAGTCAGGCGAAAGGAGGCTATACACAGGAATGTTTCTACTGGCTAACAACTCGTTTACTGAAATGACTGTGTGAAAAGGCGCATTGTCGTGATGCAACATCCAGTTGTTCTTGATGATTTGATTCAAATTTAACTCTTCCCCGATCAATCTTGTCGTCAATCAACGATCTGAAAGCACAAGATACCTGTGTTCTATCGACATTTTCATCGGTTCTTGAAGATGAAGACCTTCCGCTACATGGTTTATCTTCAATCGACACTCTTCTTTCTGAGAATGCCTTAAACCACCGAAAAACCTGGGATCTTGAAAAAGCACTGTCTCCGTAGGCGTGTCCAAGTTTTGCCAAAGTATCCGTTGCGCTGTGTCTAAGTCTGAAGCAAAACCTGATAGCTTACCATTGCTCAAAATTAATGTCATTCATTTTTAAAACGCACTAGAAAAAACGATTTACGAAAACAGTTACAAAGAACAAACAAATAACTAACAAGTTTAAACGTGTTAGTCGAACTAAATTACTAATAAATAAACTAATTAAACTATAGTTCAATGCAGGACGATGATATTACCTTCCACTATTTCTTGTGAAAAATGATAAGTTTTTGGACTATAAACAATAGGATTTGTTCCACTACTTAGAATGCCATGAATTTGAGTAACAGCAAAAAGAAAACTGTTTCATTTGCAATTTACACCTAGAAGAATTATGATATAGACGATTATTTCTCAGTTGAAGATAATAACATTCAATGATTATAATAATAATAATAATAATAACAATAATAGGTACTAACCTCACTATTGGCTACTTAAAGTTCTGGAAATTTACAAAGTCTGCCCTCGGATAAGAGCTCTTCTCCAACACCTTCTGCACTCTGCAGTCATGGAAAACAAACATTTTCGGGTCTCTGGAGGGAACACAGGTCAAGTTAACATCAAGAAGGGAATCTTCCAAGGTGATTCACTCTCGCCGGTTTGGTTCTGTTTGGCATTCAACCCATTATCTACCCTACTGAATTAGACAACAGCTGGGTACAAGATCAACGTGAGAAACCGAGCAACACTCACTCACCTGCTCTACATGGACGATCTAAAACTATTCAGTGGGTCCAAAGTAAATCTTCAGGCCCTCATTGGAACTACTAGGACCTTCAGCGATGACATCAAAATGTCCTTTGTCCTAGATAAGTGCGCCACACTGGGTATTGTGAAGGGAGCACCTCATAACAATCTAGAGGTGTATGCCGACATTCATCTACTACTACCGGAAGAGCAATACCGTTACTTGGGGGTCTGTCAAAATGGCAGGATCAACCACACACAACTGAAGGAAGAATTCCAAGGAAAATACAAGAGCCGCGTGGCAAAGTTGCTGAATACGCTTTTATCTGGAGGCAATCTTATCAAAGCCATCAACTCGTGGGCTGTCCCAGTACTGACATACTCTTTTGGAATCGTTAATGCTTCAGCCAGACCACATCAACAAAGAAAATTCGTTAAAGTGGCTTACCGACGGCTATCTGTTCTCCGATACCGAAGGCTTCTTGTCTGTCATTCAGGGCAGGGTTATAAAAACAAGAAATTACCAGAAATATATCATGAGAGACAACGTCGAAGACCTATGTAGGAAATGTGGATCTGCAGGCGAAGCTATAGAACATATAATAGGAGGGTATCCCGCGATAGCAGAGTCGGCATATCTCGGCAGACACAACCAACTTGCGAAGATGGTACACCAAGCACTCAAGTATGGCCTGTTAGCGACGGCTCCACCATACTACAAATATACTCCGGAAGCTGTGCTGGAGTCGGAAGTAGCAGTGATGTATTGGGATAGGCTAATCATCACAGAGCGAACAGTGGACTTCAACCGATCAGATATTGTGCTGATCAACAAGGAACAACGAAGAGGGATCATCATAGACATCACAGTACCATTTACCCACAACATTCAGAAGACTGAACGGGAGAAGACCGCGAAATACGAAAATCTGTCAATCGAGCTGAAGCGCCTATGGAAACTGGAGAAGCTGGAGACGGAGTGATGAGGGAGTGATGACGACGAGATTCGCCATGAATATCGCGGCATTAGGACTGTGTTATAATATTATTAGAAATGGCCAGAAAGCACTTGCCAGATTGTAAGGAAGGTTTTGGGACAGAATGAAGTTCCTCCTCTCGCCTGAGCCTAATTTCTGCTGCAGGTAAGCATGCCATATCAAGACATCACTGTCTGCAGCAGGAATGGGTTGATGTTTCCTAGCGTTTATGCTGAGAAGTGTGACCATAGGTACTAACAATAATAATAATGTTTATTTCAATAAATATATAAAAATATAATGTATAAACAAAAGTCAGTAAATAAACATTGAAAACCCTATATAGTTAATTATGGGATTGGGGTCAAATGTTTCTCAAAAAAAACTAATTTTCAGTTAGTCGACGTTTTCGCAAAATTTATTTCGTCCTCAGGACTCTAAAATATGGCAAACACGCAATGTAGATAATGAAAAAAAAAACGTAATACCAAACACAGATTAAAATAGGGAATCAGGATTAGTTTCATATTTCATACTTACAACTGAATAAGTTTTTTGCTGTCGTTTTTAAAAATAAATATGAATGAAACATTGATAAAACAATTGATATAACATAAAATAATAATAGTACAACGTACTGTCACAAACGTGCATCGGCTAACTACCCGTACAATTTAATTAGCTTAAAAACTACACATACAAATATAAGAAATAAATAAAAATATCTACTTTTTTAAAAGACACTAAAAATTGTAAAAATTGCTAAAATACTTTTTTATAGGGTAGCATTAATCTTACATAAGCTTATATTTTTTTTTTTTTTAAAATATAGATATTGTTTTTAAATTATTTAAAAATAAAAAAATGTTAATACATACGCTTTAATGTTATAATACCCTGTATAAAAGTTTTAGCATTTTTACAATTTTTAGTTTTTTAAAGAAGTTAGATTTTTTATTTATTTATTATATTTGTGTGAGTTTTAAGTAATTAGAATTGTCGGGTATACCTCTGGACAGTATTTTATTATTTTTCAATTACCAATGTTTCATTCATATTTATTTTTAAAAACGACAGTAAAAAGCTTAAATGTGTAGAAATATGAACATTAATCCTAATTCCCTATTTTACTGTTGTTTTCGCATTTTAGGTCCTGAGGATCAAATAAATTTCGAAACGTCGACTAACTGAAAATTAGTTTTTTGGAAAATTTGACCTCATCCCACTAATTACTAAGTTTATGGAAACAGGTCACTAATCTACATTACATTGAAAACCCTCTGAGGCCTGTGAGAAAACCCTCTGATTATTCATGCCTGTGTGAGGTCACCAAACGTTACATATACATATAACTATATAGAAATATATGAATATTTCGTAAATATTCGCAATATATCTAGTATAAATACTCCGCAGCAATTTAAACATATTAGTCTTGCACGCTTTAGAATCTTCACACTATGCTTCAGACGTAGTGACAAGAGTATTTAAGTAAGGAGTCTGTTAACAATTATAGGAAGTACAGGTATTCCATTCATTCAAAATTATCAGCTAATGCAATACACAAAAACACGATTAGTCATTGATATTTACATAACTTTATTAAACGTTCTAAAGGTAATTAGAATTCTAAATCAGTAATTATTATTGTGACTGCTTCACTTCCGTTGTTTTAAGTAAGGGAACTTTAATTTACACAGCCCCGGAATATCTTTAATTTACATTTATAACATTATAGTTTATAACGCCATGAATTTTACGTGTTATTCCAATTTGTCACTTAACCTACATATTTTGCTGTTTAAATGTGTGTAAAACGAAAATTACCTACTTATATAAGTCATTGACATTAAAAGTTTATTGTAACAGGTCCTTGAGTTGACAGTGTTGAATGAAACTGACAGTGGCATTAAAATTGTTTAAACAAATCTGACCAGAATGTCCACCTCTTAGAATGGTATTCCTATGCAGAACCGGTTTCATTGCAAGATTTTATGGTAGAGCTGAGCAAGGAGACTAACGAATATTTCTAATTGCAAAATGTCATGTTGAAATATAAAAATGTAATTTTAAAAGTTGGCATATTTAAATAAATTATGTCTGCAATAATTTTGTTTCTTACTTAAGCGTGTTATATATTATCTTATATAGAAATAAATGGCGGTTTTACTCTTCCAAATTCAACTGCACATATTCCAGTCCAAAAAAATTACATTGATTGAAATTAAAACTCTAATGAAATCCATTAGAACCACCTTTTTTCAAAAAAATTAGTTTATTTATTCCGGTAGTTTAGATGTCCGTTTTGTAACTATTTGAAGTTATTTTTTCTATCAAATTGGTTGTTTAAGGTTTAATCGTGGATGAATTGGTCTTGGTACTTGAGAAAGCGACAATCACTTAGCACAAATCCAGTCAGTCTGCTGGGTGAGGCAAAGTTTGGTAGCCCAGCGCATTCAATTTTTGTAACTACGTATTTTTCAGACAGGTGGTCGATAGTTGATATGAGCAAATATTGGGTATTTGGATGCTTCATTGTGGTCCGCTAATTGTTTTGAACATCGCCTATTGTTGTAGGCAACTTCCGTTTCGTCACGTATCAGCACATCATAATTCGATAGCAAAATATATTGTTACTAATATACAACAAAGCGATAAAGAAAACGGTACACTTCTTTGATTTTCGTATACTTATCGAGCTTTTTCATGTTCTCTATTTTCTGCAGATGGTTGAAAATCGTTATGGATGGTACAACTAGTACAGAAGAAAACTGTCAATGTGTTTTACGTTTATCGGACTCCGCAAACGTCTTGAGGCTATCGTTGTTCAGCTTCCGGGGCACATGTATAATTCAGACCAATTTCTCCTACCGTTGCTTTTGGGCAACTTTTTTAACTTGTGCACGAAAAGTGTGCGACTTTTGCTTCTATTCAAAGAGACATTCTGGTATGTTGTAGACGTATTAAGAGTAAAATGTGCTTCAAAATGATATATGTATATTCCCACAACAATGCAGCAAAGTGACATGATGCGAAACAAACGACAGTCACCATTCATTTCCTTATAACCTTATTTACTTTAATACAAGTACAATGTCTTTAAAATTTTTGACTTATGTCAATATTGTTTATTCATTGTCTTTGTTGTTGGTTGTTTATCCATGTATTACTGTTAGTAGCGCCGGTTAGTCAGGTATGTGATATGAAATTTCCTAAAATATCGAACAACCCTATAAGTAAAACACTTTCTCATTGTCATTAATTGATGTTGCAGTATTGCAACATGTTTTGGAATCGTTTTGGAAAAAATATGAAAACAATATGCTCTAGTGAAGTTCTGTGCTACATTACTAAAATTATACGTTATGAACTGACTTTAGTAGTTGAAAGAATTTCTGGTTAATCATAATTTTCTATTGAATACACATACACATACACATTGTTTAACCTTGATAAAAACCTAGAAAACATTGGCGTTTTTTGCCTATTACGTAGGTGATAACTATTGATCACTTTTATTATTATATTATTGTGATAATATTCTCACGGCGCCGACACAGATGCAATGTAGATACCTCTGACGATAATGTCAAAACTAACTTATAAAGAGTGATGGTTATTTAAACGATACGTAATCGTAATCCGTAATAAATAGAACAACTATTTTGGGGTGATGAATTTCCATCATACTACGAAATATTAATACATATATGTACATATGTATACGTATTTGTCATACATACCTAATGCACAGAACTGTATTTCTGCAGAGTAGTTAAGAAAAATTGTGTAAGTATCAGAGTAGGTATGTATAAATTAAGGAAGATTATGATAAATATGTGAGCTGTGTCATTTTAATATTTACAAGATTAAGATTACAAAAGAAAAGTGATTATCGAATGAGACATCGTGGAAGTTATAAGTGAACTGATGAAAAGATAAATTTAGTTGATGATGATTTGTTACTATAAATGTACGTGTATAAAGATTTTACATACATATTTCTAGTGGTAAAGAGTTGATTCATAGCCTCTTAACCTGTTTCCTATCACCCATATCACGAAAACTACACGTTCTTTTCTGTCTTATTGTTACGTAATCGTTTTTTAACCACCTATTGGGAGGAAAAAAATTCTCCCGTTTTTTTCTTTTGTGTTTGTTTTTTTTAATTCTCTCTCCAGTGTTTAATATAAATTACGAATTCTATGAATTAAAGATTCAAATGCTTAAATATGGTAACAAGTGATGTTTTAACTATTAAATTTTATTAAAATAATGTTTGCTATGCATTATTTGTATTCAATAATCTACTGATACAGATACACGAACAGACGTAAAATATCCTGATTAACAAAATTCGTCTCTGAGATAAAGGACGCTTGGAAATTGGTCAAAAATATTTAAATTAATCTCAACTTCTTTTTCTTGAAATGAAATCCTCTGCGTGCATGCCATTTAAAATAAAGCCAAGTTAGTTTTTACTTCCGGTATCAAAAATCTGGAACCTAGAGCTAATGGAACGTGTATAAAGGACCCTTGGAAATTGGTCAAAAATATTTGAATTAATCTCAACTTCTTTTTCTTGAAATGAAATCCTCTGCGTGCATGCCATTTAAAATAATGTTAAGTTAGTTTTCACTTCCGATATCTAAAATCTTGATTCTAGAGCTAATGGAACGTGCTTCATGGAGTTACAACACTTATGCCCCATTGGGCACCCAAGTCTTTCGAAAAAGGTGGGTCACCCAATTGGGTCAATGCCACTCAACGGGAGCTCCCTTACTAAAACCAAGGCCAGTGCTCTTAATATGGATTATCTCATTGACGAACCATGTGAATAATCACAAAGTATATGTTCAACTGTCTCTTTTTTCTGTTCACATTTTCCACAAACGGGTGTTTCACTTATCCTCATATTATACCGGATGTATTTTTAAATTAGTAGCCAGCCAAGAAAATGGAATGGAAGTGAGACCTAAGTGTAATATTGAATAAGACAGATATAATTGCCACACCTAACAGACGTGTGCCAATCAGCGGGCGGATGAGTAGAGGGTATGAGCGGACGTAGAGGGCCGATTCGCATTCGTTGTGATTTTGTGCCCTCCCTATTTCAGTGAAAACCAAGCCCCGCACCGCGGAAGACAAGGACTGGAGTGGGAACAGTTCGCTCTGATTCGTGTAAAGCAACGTTTGCGTCTGTCCCACTCTCTTTTCACATTTGGAGAATATAATTTAGTTCACATACAGTATAAGTGCTTTTGTAGCAAATAGTGTCCTGTCAGAATTCCTGCTGCAAGGCGTGCATTTTTTCTTGTCATAGTTAAACATGTTTTTGCGACGTCCTCGCTGAGGTATTCTATAAATTCCCTAGCAAACCGACAGCTGGTTGTTTCATCCCACATCTTCCTGTAGATCTGAAATTTACACAAAGTCACCATTATATTAGATGAGCAGAGCATTCCTGAAAATACCTAGATACAAATTTTAACCACATTGCTATTTCATGATTACGTCTGTGAGATATGTTTTGTCTACCCGGGTAAATGGAAAACCAAAATATATAAATGAAGAGGAAAGAAGAAAAAAACTGAAGAAGTGAAGCAAATTGTTAACAAATATTCACAAACCCTATTCGCTGTTTAAGCCAGCGTAAATGTGTCTCACGGAACTTGCAGTAATGAGCCACATATTATTAGATTATCATCTAAGCTCAGTCCAAGAATTGTTACCAAATGCAATTTTTGGAAGTGGTTTATGGGTAATTTGTATAATAATGACAACGTTTTTGAAAATTCCTTTTTACTGACGAGGCACGGTTTTTACCCCAGGTTTTACCTTTCTGGTAATGTTAATTCTCAACAAATGAAAATGTGGAGCCATGGAAATCCACATTTCTTTATAGAAAGCCTCTGCATTCTTAGAAAATTGGCCTGTGGACGACTATATCGAAAAGAAAGTCAATTGGATTGAATTTTTTTAGGACCAATTCAATAGCGTAATGAAATTTCAGAAAATGTTGTAAACTTTTGTAGACTTGAGGTGCACCAATTAATGTAACTTTTGATAATCTATCTTTTTGGAAGAATTTGAAGACAGAATTATTAATCGTAATATGCCAATTATGTATCCATCACGATTCTGCAAAAAACTCCTTGTGAAAATTTGGAAGACTTAGGGATTGAATTAAAAATAAATTTCAGAAGATTAACAACTCCCCTCTAAATGCTCACCAATGTTATCGGTTCTGTGGAAAGACACACTTGGAAGTAGAAGGTGGACACGTCAGTCTATTTATAATTTTTATATTCTTGTTTTATTTATTATACATCCAAAAAAAACGTCATCAAAGTTGGCCGAGAAAAAAAGACGTATTTATATTCTTGATCGAATTTATAACCTTATTTACTTGTCAAGACTGTCACATCATATGACAGCCATTGTTTATTTTACAAATTGTGACAGTCACTTGTCAAAAGCTTGACATAACCGAAAAGCTTAGACATGACCGCTATTTCCATCTCTCTCGTTCATAGCCAGAGTTGATGACGTTTTTTTTGGATGTCTATATATTACCTATGCAATGGCTATAAAAGTAATGTAATGTAATTTTCTTAATGATAAATACTTCAGACTTGTCAGTAGTTATAAGAGTAATTTAAAATATGAGGGATCGATTCCACGGCATACTTTACTCTATGAGGACGTTTTTTTCTTTTATCTTACGTTACCTCTTTAGATGGGTATCAAATAAGTGATCTCTTACGATCTGACTTCATCAGTTTCGATTGTTGTAACTAAAATTGCCTCTTAGATAACTAACTATTTATTATGGTTAACAATTAAATGATTGATGAATGACGATTGATTTTAAAATGTAAAAATAAATTTGAAGGATATTTTTGCCGCATCGATCGGTCTATTAAATACATTTAAGTGAAACAGTAAATGAAGTGGGCGATGCTTATTAATGTTAATAACAAATAGATATTAAATTGGGTCGGTCAACAGTCGAACTGATGACGTAGAGGTGCAACCTTAATTCGTACAATGAGGAATATGCGTCCGTTATCGTCAGGAATAGACAATAATTCATTTATGAACAAGAGAATGTGAATTTTACAGTTAACAGGTAAAGACGCTTGATTCCACATGACACCCATATGGTGTAATATGTCAGTTGTTTTATTCGATACTAATCTTAAAAAATTTCAACACGACCGGTTTGAAATTATAAAGTTATTTAAAAAATGTGTGAACTTTAAGAGCCACGTCATTATGCAAATGGACTTTTTAGATGGTACAGTGCTTCAGTCAAATCGCACTGAAGCATCGTACAGTTTTTATAATCGGATGTACCTATACTGCCTATTCCATTTATGTCACCATTGATAAACAAAAGTAATACTCGTATGTTAATAATCATATATTACTGTAAATAAATACAGGATGAAGGCAATTAATGAGTATCAGCGAGGTCATCTTCTTCGGCATTTTTTAAACAACCATATTTGAATTTGAAATTCTGAAGCCTATACAATTAAAATGTATACCAGCTATAACTACTTATTTCTTTTTTGCAATGGAGGTTAGCTCAGTTATATCAGGCATTAAGTCATTGAAGTCATAATATGTTACGTTAGAACATTTATTTCAATTTTTTACTTACCTTAAAAAATTGTTTAGTTAAATTTAGCTAGTGCTACTCCTTATCCAATTAGTAGTTATGACGCTTCTCTAATATTTGCTATGGACGTATTAATTATTATGAACAATAATATTATCTTTCATTAAAATCCTTTTTTTTTGTTTTAATACATACTAACATAGAAATAAAGTGACAATAATGATTTGTTGTTATTATTAATATTTATGTTATTAAAGTCACGTAAAGGATAATTTTATAACAGATAAAAAATTTGTCATAGATTAGATATGTTAATAGAACGAGGAGTGGGATCTGACATTGGCTAGAACGACATCTCGCGGTCAAAGTAGTAAGCAATAAAATACTCTTGTCATCTGAAGCTTTTCTCTGACATCGACATCAAATCGTCTTTTAACAAAATAAGAGATACGCTATGGATGTTGAAATATTTTTTCTATGTTCCAAAATTTCATACATAGATCGTTGTTATGTAATAAATTGTAACAGCGTGGCAGGAAATAATTTAAATTCATCAAATATTAGGTTAGATTAACTCTTTATATAAGTACATATGTACATATGTATGTACGAGTATATTAGACTGTACAAATGGGACATTCCACGCCAACTTCGCCACAAAAAAATAGATTTCTCTGAAACTTTGTATATACGTAGTATGTGATAAGAAATGTTGATCCCTAAAATTTTAGAGCTCAAGTCACATTACGCTCTCGTCACGAACGGTCACAAAATTAGAGCTTTTTAGACAATCTTAAATTCGCGACTCTTGTAGGCAAATAAGCGCGAAAAAAAATTTTGAAAAAAATTGTAAAAACATCGCAGAATTCCCGTACATTGCGATATAAATACTTTTGAATTCATTAAACGTAGTTTTCACCCCTTTTCAGAGGGTTAAAACTTTAAAATCGAAATTTCGAAAAGTAAGTGACCTTAAAAAAATGGCTTAAAAAAAGCTTGACAACTTTACTTTCGGATGGCTTTTGTCTCAGAATGATCAACGGTATGGCCGCTAGAAGGCTCGAAAGGGAAAATTTACCATTTTTACGTTATATCTTGGTACGTAAAAAAATGTATGAAAACCAAATTATAAGGTTTTTTAGGGTCGCTGATTACGAATCTGGTGTTCGATTTAGAAATTCGTTTTTTTATGGGGCCCCATGGGGCCCTTAACTAAAAATATGATGAATTTCAAAATTTTAAAAACACCATGGTATTCTACATGTTTGTTGGCGAAACATTTAACGCATCTACTTACGGACTGTATGATTTGCGATGTCCTGGATGACCCTGGGTGCCGTATTTTCTGTCTCTAGGTGTCTTCAGCAGATATGGAAACACCGCTTGTTGATTCTCGAAAATGTTAATTTGTCGCGTCGCGGCGAAAAGAACGAATTGTCTCCAGGAGATGGGGAACACCACCGTGGATTATTGAAAGGTTTTACTAGCGTGATACGCCGCAACGAGACGCGAAATAGTTACTCGAATTATGCGTTGTGCGAGATGAGATGCGACTTCGTAACTGTTCGCTACAAACGGAAACAAAAGGAAAGGATATTGGGTCGGAAGGAAGGGGGAATGGTGGGCCCTTTATTTCCGTATGTCAATTTTAAGCGCGAATATTTGATTTAAAAGTACAATGAGCGCGTCGTCTACTAAGAGTAGGTTTAATTTAGTTAGAAAGAAATAAACGAACGAACAGGGGAATACAAACGCGAACATACCCCCCGTCCTAAAATACGAAGTATTTTAAGTTTAAAGAGAATAGGGAGAGACATAGTTTAACCACGGGTCTCTTAAGAGTTCCTAACGCGGTTTTCAAAGTAACGACTCGTACTACATTATCTGAGCCTGGGTGAGTTTCGAGGACCCGACCCACGCGCCAGTGTAACGGAGGAGATGAATCGTCTTTAATCAAGACAACAGAACCTACTTTAATAGGAGTCGAAGGGTCGGTCCATTTAGACCTTTGTTGTAACGTATGTAGGAATTCGAGATTCCAACGTTTCCAGAAATGTTGGTGCATTTGCTGGATCAATTGCCATCGTGTGAGCCGGTTTAATTTGATGTTAGTTAAATCAGGTTCGTGGAATGAAGTTAGTGGAGTTAGAGTCAGAAAGTGTCCCGGCGTCAAAACATTCAAATCGTTCGGATCAGAACTTGTGGAAGTCAACGGACGCGAATTTAGCAATGCTTCGATCTGCACGAAAACCGTATACAATTCTTCAAAAGTCAAGATCTGATCTCCAATAACGCGAGTCAAATGGGTCTTTACGGATTTAACCCTGCTTCCCAGATCCCTCCAAAATGAGCGGCAGAAGGAGGATTAAATTTCCATTGAATATGTTCAATAGAGGCCGCACTTTGAGCAAAGTTCAGTAATTGTCGAGAAGCGCCTACGAAATTAGTGCCACAGTCAGAATGAATTTCAGAGCAGCATCCACGTCGAGCAATGAAGCGGCGAAATGCTGCTAGGAATGGGTCAGTTGATAAGTCGGAGACTATTTCTAAGTGAACAGCACGAGTGGATAAACAGACGAATAGGCAGAGATATGCCTTGGAGAGTTTTAGCACCTCGAACACGATTCATTGTTATAGTGAAAGGGCCTGCGAAGTCAACACCAACTATTTGAAAAGCTCTTAGTGCTTGTAAACGACATGGGGGTAGATCACCCATTGGTGGCTGTAACGCTTGAGGTTTTTAGCTCGAAAACATCTATAGCAATTGGATAGACATTTTCTTATAGCTCTATGAGCGGATAGAATCCAAAAAATTCTGCGGAATTAAATAATGAAGGGTTTTTTGCTCCAGGATGGAGATTCCTTTTATGCACATCCTCAATGATGAGGTTGGTCAAACGATGTTTTTGTGGTAGCAACGCGGGAAATTTATGTTCAAATGACAATTTGGAATGTCGAAGACGACCACCTACTCGGAGGACGCCCTGGTCATCAAGAAACAGATTCAGCTTACGTAAAGGCCTTGAACAGAGTTGATTGGTTTTTAACTTGTGAATTTCAGATTGAAATACTTGACCTTGAACCAGTTTCAACAACCTCAGAAGAGATGTCATGGTATTCAACGTTATTTATGGGTCCCACCTTATGGTCAAGGGGTTTTTGCTATTATGATGGAAGCGAACAACATATGCCAGCACATGACATATCGTTTGAAGTGAAGAAAACCTATGTAATAACTGCATGAGAACAGATGGTTCAATCTGAACGACAAACACTTTAACAGTTTTTTCCTCTTCGCAAAGTGATTCCGTATTTGACTGGAGGGAGGAAGCTAATTTATCAGATTGAGGCCACTGTTCGAATGGTAGCGATAACCATGGTGGTCCGGACCACCAAAGCTGATGATTCACGAGTTGAGATGGAAGGATACCTCTTGATGCACAATCTGCTGGATTGTCGATAGATGAGACATGATGCCAGTTAATAGAAGGCACACGTTTTTGTATATAGGCTACTCGGTTCATAACGAATGTTTTCCAACGATGAGGAGATGAATGGATCCACGACAAGACGATAGACGAATCAGTCCAGGCAACGACATCTGATATACTCAAAACACCAGAGTATGTTTGCACAACCATGTGTAGTAATTTAGACAAGAGCACTGCTCCGCACAACTCTAACCGAGGAATAGTTAATTTATTTGACCTTGTAGGTGCTACCTTTGATTTGGATATAATTAAACGGGTTATGTAAGACTCCCCATGCTTAAACCGACCAAAAACCGTTGCTGCATATCCAGCCAGTGATGCATCGCAAAATCCATGGATTTGGACATGGACTGTTCCGGTCGAAAATTAATTGACGATCCACACTGATGTCTGAGAGAAAAGAAATTTCTGATTTGTATTTTAACCATTGACGAGTAAGAGGTTCAGGCAGAGAATTGTCCCAGTCACAGCTGGAATGCCATATCTGTTGGAGTAAGTGCTTTATGTAGAAGGTGACAGGAGTGAGATATCCCAATGGATCATATACGTGCTAATTCTGACAGAATTCCGCGTTTTGTACATGGACGGTCGAAGGACATTAGTCTAAACGTGAACGTGTCTGTCATTGGGGACCCACTGGAGGCCTAAAACTTTAAGAG